>SNQJ01S0035321.1:118271-138735 GCA_010110895.2 Picea sitchensis
ATTGAATTAATTGAAAGTGAAACTTACAACCTGAGCCTTGATGTCATAGGTCTCCTTTCGATGACTCCTAGCTCTGACACACACACTTGCTCATGCATGAAGAAAATCAACCACTTGTGATGACCTTGTTGTTGTCTCTTGCTGCTGTAACATCAGTCCTCCATACAGTCTTGCACTAATTCTATAATCAATCTCTAGCTAGCTTGCTGCTTGTTTGCTTAACCCTTTCCATGAATAATCTCCTCAATATATAGGAGAATATAGATTAGTTACTTAGATAGGGAATGATCCCAAGATATCTGGAATGCCAGCACCTGAATAACCATTCGAAAGCCAACTCACCCTTCTAGAATATTCCCTTCTAGAAGGTTCGATATTTTTATCTTTTTCCCCTTTAAGAACANGTGATGACCTTGTTGTTGTCTCTTGCTGCTGTAACATCAGTCCTCCATACAGTCTTGCACTAATTCTATAATCAATCTCGAGCTAGCTTGCTGCTTGTTTGCTTAACCCTTTCCATGAATAATCTCCTCAATATATAGGAGAAGATAGATTAGTTACTTAGATAGGGAATGATCCCAAGATATCTGGAATGCCAGCACCTGAATAACCATTCGAAAGCCAACTCACCCTTCTAGAATATTCCCTTCTAGAAGGTTCGATATTTTTATCTTTTTCCCCTTTAAGAACATGTTCACACCCTAACAATGAGTACAGTGTGAGAAGTTTGCACCCCAGCTTAAAGCAGCATGCGAGAATCAGGCATTCTTGCAGGTAGATATACAGTTAGCCTGCGAACATCCTCAAAAAACAGGATTTCTGGAAACAGGCAAATGTAACTTTTCTTAGGAAAGTGTTCTTAGTAAGGAGTTTGATTTTCCATCATCATAACATCATCATGACATCATCATAATGACCAAATTTGTGGATAACAGATACAAACACTACCGTGTTGGGGGGAATTCCTCCTTCTCTTGTGGAACCCCCTCCAAGTAATGAGGTCATCCTTTTTTATTGGGGTGCGCTAACTGGACCTCATCTTCCCTCTCACATTCCTTTCAATATTACAGTACAGGTTTTTGGATGGGATGTTCCTCAGACGCTAATAAACGAAGGTGCATCCGTTAGTATTTTGTCTTCTATTGCTTGGAAAGCTTTGGGTTATCCTCATTTTGTGATGGTTACACAGAATCTCTTATCTTTTAACAGAAGAACCAGTCAACCTTTAGGGACCCTTCCTTAGTTTCCCGTAACTTTGGGAGGGAAAACTATATTTATTATCATCATGGTAGTCCAAGACCCCTTGGATTTCGATTTACTCCTTGGGTGAGATTATGTCTATGCCATGAAATCTATCTTGTCCAATCTTTTTCATGTGATATCTTTCCCTCACGATGGAAGAGTTGTTTCTATTGATCAACTTTCATTTTTCGACCTTGACTTGACCAAAAACTCAATGACCTCCCTAAACAGTTCTTATATGCAGACGGTATCGTCCCCACCATAGTTCAATTATGTGGCATTGTCTCCCATGCCTTCAGTTGCCGATGAATATGATCCTCTCGTTGTAAGCTCAATCTCTCATGACTTAGATCTGGTAGTTGACATGGTGATCTCTTCGACAGGGATTTTGGAGCCTGATATCCTTACCCCTATCGCGGCCCTTGACATGTGTTCCTTTCAGAGTGTGTTTCTTTCATCAAGTGAAGATCTCTTGGAAGCCATGACCGAGTTTTGTCTCTTGACATGGTTTCCTTCCAGAGAATTGTCCTCTTGGAAGCCATGATCAAGAAGAGGATTTTGATCATGGTTTTCTTATTTCAAGCTCGTTAAAAAATGAAACCAACTACAAGGATAGTTTTACGTCTCTGTGGAAACCTCGTTAAAAAGTTAAACAAAGGTTATGAGGATAATTTTTGCATCTCTATGGAAACCTTGTTAAAAAATGAAACAGAGGCTACGAGCATAGTTCTTCTCTTGTGTCAAGCTCGTTAAAAAATGAAATAGATTCCCCCCCCCCCTCTGTTTGAGTCAAGTCCTTCGTCTATTATTTGAAGATTCATTTCATTCTCCTTTACAGTTGGATGAAATGAAGCTTAGGGGGAATTTTCCTATAGCCTCATCCTCTGGACTTCATGCTAGAGTTAATACACTATCTTTTTAAGCTCGGGGCAAGCATAGTTTCCTCTGGTTCAAGCTTGTGTAAAAATGAAACCAGATCCAAGCATAGTTTTGTTTAGTTTTAAGCTTGTGTAAAAATAACATCTATCCCAAGAATTTGTTTTGTTTTAATCTTGAGTAAAAATGAAAATAATCCCAAGCTTAGTATTTGTTCTTTCTCATGCTCATAAATACCTGAGAATGTAACTGAGTAAAATCTTATCACTTTTTCAGACTCGTAAAGGTTATAAGAAAAAGGAACCCCCTGGAGTTCCCTTTAAGCTATTTTCAGACTCTCTAAACATGAAAATATTAACGAGTGATATTGTTATTTTCCTGCTCATTAAAGTACTTAAAGAAAGCGTTTGTTGAGTGGTAGTTTATCTCTTTTTCAGTCTCATGAGACTACTTTACGAAAAAGGACATTTTGGAGTTTCCTTTAAGTGTTTTTCAGACTCTCTAAATATGAAAAACCATTGAGTTTACTTTCTTTGGACTCGTAAAACAAACATTGAAAGGCCCATATGGGACCAAACCACTCATTCCTAGGGTTCGTTAAGCATACTCCAAGGGACTCATCCGAAGGATGAGCTTACAATTCAAGCATATGTTATCCTCCTCAAGCTTGTGCAAAAATAAAGAGGTACTCACCAAAAATGGTGGGGGGGAATTGGGAAAGAAATGTATCTAAACTTGTATTCTATGGAAGAGTCTCTTTTGAACACGATAGCCTTTCATTCACTGTGTCTAGGTTGGAAAATCCACTTGTCTCTAGATCATACTCCTTTATAAGATTACAATTTGGTTTGTCATCCCTGTTGTTGAGTAAGTGTTTCCAAGATAGTTGTCACGTCGTCACTATGTTCAAAGAGAAGTTCAACCTGAAAAGCCTTCTATTGCATCGACCATTTCTACAGTCCTTAAGCCTTTTATTGTGTCGGCCATTTCTATAGTCCTTAAGCCTTCTATTGCGTCAGCCATCCCTGAGTTAGTCTTGAATCACTTGTTACTCTGATCTACTTCAAATCTTGTCACATGTTTCGTGTCATTGATGGGGGATACATTAAGGCCCTCCTATGATGACTCTTTTCCTGTTGACTTCAACTCGTTATCCAGGAATTAGACTTAGAAACTAATTAGTACCTTGGAACTTGCATACCTCAATGGTAGGTTTCCTTGCTTTCGACAGTGGGTTTTCATTATTGACCCCTGATTGGGAGATTTCACCGAGTGTTTGACTTCATCTCATAAGTTCACACCCGTTGGATTGTACTAGTGTACCTTGGGAGTCATTGACATTAATGGTTATTTCCCTCACACTTTTTAATGGTATAAATTAATGACTGGTAATCAAGTGGTTTCTACCATGTTCGACTTCATCACATGTATTCGCATGGTTAGATTTGTACTATAGAGTGGTGGAGTTGAAGACCCTGAATATTTTTTGACATATTCAGGTTGCGTTGGAGTATATCCTATGTATTGTTGCATAGATCCACAGTGTATGTCTTGTGTCTATGTTCAAATTTGAGTCTTTAACACATAGATCCATGGTGTATTTTTGGTGGCTATGTTCAGATTTGAGTCATATCGGCATGGATCCACAACGTATGTTTAGTGTCCATGTCTTGTTTTAGTTGACATGGATCTTTGCATGTCATCATTTATTCTTTGATTCATTTGTATTTTGAGTATGGGAATGCCTACCTCAGTGATGACATATTATTGTACTGTATTTCCTTGTTTGTTGGCAGGTTTCCGACCGACGTGTTCCTTGTTCCCTACAAACACTCAACAAAGTATTTCAGCTATCACTCTATTCTAACTTCGTATTTTGGGGGGATTATTGTTACACATTATTTTCATCACCCCTATGATCGTTAATGATGTACACCTATCCTTTTTCTTTAGAAGAAACAATGGCCTAAATCCCTGAATAAGAATGAAGACACATTTTCCCAAAGAGATGAAATGATATTTTCCTTTGTGCAAAACCTTATAAAGAAGGATCATCGCACCTTGGCCAGTGTTAAGGGTGTGAAGATCAAGGATCATTGCATCGTGCACCATAGTATCCTGTGACATCATCGCAAATTGCTCATTGTTAAGGGTGCGACGATTTTATGTACGAAGGAAAAAGAGAAGCTTCTTGATGCTTCTAGAATAGAAGCTTTGAGGGTGAGGCGGCATCTGATTGGTTTGGATCTGATTTGTATCTCTGATCTTGTGGGATCATCCTAACCTCCTCACCCTATTATTTTAATCTTATAATAGGAGGGGATTTCTCATGGGGAAAGTTATCTTTGGAATGGTTAGAGAGTTTTTGGAATGACTAGTTCTTGAGTTTTGTAGCTTGGAGTTTTTGGAGCTTGTATGTTGGCTTTGAGATTCACTTTTCCAAGTTGAGATTGTGAGTGAATTTCAAATCTATAGTCTCAGAATTCGTGGAGCAGAAGTGTGTGGGAAGCAAGGAATTGTTGGAATAGACCTTACAACATCAAGGCATTGGTTGTATTTTCCTTTTCATATATTTAATACAGTGATATATTTATTTCCCATAAAATTGGTCTTATTTTATTGTATGACTCCTTGATCACATACATAGGTTTTGTTGAGTATACATCCTTGCTTTCACTTCATTGGCTTATGTATTTTTATAGGTTTAGCATCCCATAGGCCTTGGAACGGAGCGAGGATAACACTAGCAAGGAAAAACGGCATTTAAAAGGTATGTCATTTATCTCTTATTAGTTAGTATGCTTGATAATTAAAACTTAGGGAAAGTTTAATATTTTGTCTTTTTTTGTTCTAATTTATTGTTGAATTTAGGGAGATTAGTTTGTGTCTGCACTTACCGATTTGTCCGATAACAATAGTGTATGCTCGGGTATGCCCAAATTTCGTTTATGTGTCTATAAACAAAACTTACAACATATCAACCATAACACATGCTCATTCACCAGACTCACATTTTATTTGCATAATCTCTTTCTTTTTTTAATAATTTAATAGGGTATCCTTGAGCATTGACTCGAAAACAATCGAGACCCAAGAGGAAGCAACAACAACAATTCCATAACAGTGAGGCTATCAGATCCCAACAATCTCAAATGAGATTCCAACAGTGAGATTGTCAACCATTCCACGACTGTAATTAGAGAAGTAATTCATTGAAACCTTTATCAATTGGGTAAAGTCGGCATAAATATATTTTCATCAAGACCAACCGAAACTATTAGCAGATAAGTATTTCACTTGATGATATCCAATAGAAACTCCAATCAAAATCAATGGATGGCGGTGCCATTAGAATCGTCAATTTCGATATAAGGAAGCTAATTTATCTTCATAATTGAAACAAACCAAAATCGATACCATAGTGTTACCATGTATAACCTGACCAATATCAAAAACCCCAAACAATATTCAATTGATGACAGTTCCAGGAGGGTTGGTTGAGCATGGTTACATACCATAGACCCTTATGTTATGATATCATAGGATGAGGCAAACATTTAAGGTTAAAACCCAGTGAAACATATTTATCACAACCGCCACCCAAACTAGAATGATTGTGGTCAGCATTAGTGAGAAGGATAACCACAACCCATGCAAACCAATAGTCACCCATAAGGAAATTTGGGAGGACCGAACCATAAGCATTTACCAATCTTGAAACAATTTTCTCAAAACTAGAACACATAGCCTAATCAAAAGGAGAAACCATAACCATAACATAGAACCCCACCAAATAAATCAACCAACCATTCCACAAAGTAGCAACTTACACCATTCGAAACTTAGAAAGAAAGAATCAGCAGGAAAAATCAAAGATCCAACCTTTAAGATATTCTAGAGCAAAGTATAACATGAATGGACCAGAACCCATACCTGTAGGAAGTGTGCAACAGAGTTTCCAATCTATTTCCCAAGAAGGCCAAGCACTTCGGAGCAACCAGAGATAGACCAAGTGACCAAGGAGGATGGTGTCTCCCAAGGTAGGTTTGGAGAGACATGCACCTATTGCATGTCATTTCCACATTAATGACCAACTACCACAATATGAGGGTGCATACTAGCGCTAGAATAACCCAACATATGCCAATTATCCAATGTAGAAAATATACTAAATGACCATTGTAATATGTCGAATAAACACCATACCAAAACCATATGCCAAAAGTCATACCAACCTTAAGACCATGGCTATAACATAATGAGAGGAGATACACCATATCACATTAATACATGCCCACATATAATTCAACTAAACCAATGATCACATAAAAGAACAAGGTAAGCCCATATGCTTGACAATCCATTCCCCTTATCACCATTTATACAATGTAGAGATAAACATACTCATCACAACCAACAATAATAACGTCATTCAAAGATATAACCATGGGATTAAACATAAGTTCAGCAACCAATCATAAGGAGTAGTCCTCCATTCAATCTGACTTGCTTATCTTCTTCAATTTGTGTTTGTGAAACAAATAAAACCTTGCGATGTTATCATGAGAACAAAATCCCATCAAATGATAATGGAAGGGGTCCCACCTATTTAATTATTATTATATAGGTATGTATATATATATTTATAATACTTTAGGCATTGCAACCCTTTGCATGCAGGAGTTTTTAGGTTTTTCTTTTTCATGCGTTAACAGTGGTTTGTTTTCTCATTTGTACTCCAATAGCCCAAACTAGCTACTCCCTTTGTCATTGTAGAAAATTGGTATATGAAATCTATCATGTATTTATGGATGGTTGCATCCTTTGTCACTAGAACACATCCAACTGTCTAGTCTATCTGACCAACTGCATCCTTGGTCACTAAGGAAAAATATGTCTAATTGTTGATCTGAAGCTATATTGTTTGGTTACAAGCAGTACATGTCCATCTTGAAATGATATATGATATCCCTTCCTCTCAATCTTTGAGACTAAGAGGACACTCCTCCTAAGTTTTTGCACCCACAACACATTCAAAACCCTTAGTATCTCTCCTGACTCCAATCAAAATGGTGTTGTACCATATCCTTGTACTGAATGCTTGGCTCATGTACCAAGCTCCACACATAAATCTAAGCTAGTCTCTATGAGAGTGTCAAACAACTCTCTATCACCTATCATATGGAAATATGCTCCACTATCCACCAACCATCTCTCCCTACTAGAGACAGTACCTGAAAAATCAGAGACCAATAAGATCTCCCTCTAAAACCTGTCTGCAACCTCATCAACCTCTGTTGTTGATGTATGTTTCCTTCTTCCTCTTCCCTTCTGGTGTGGACATTGTGAAGCATAATGACCAAAGTCATGGTACTCGTAACATATGATCTTACTAAGGTCCTTCTTTTGTCTCATCTCTAGAGATGCTTCTCCCTCAGGAGAAGCCCTTCTCCGTGACAGACCTCTTCTGTCTGGAGAACCCCTTCTTCCCTTTCTAGTGCATTTTGTAAGGGCCTAGTTCTCGTCAATGCTAATCTTCACCACATCATCCATATCATACTTGGATTGTAACTGGGTCTCCTCCTAGATACAATCATTCCATAATATTTCAAAGTCTAGTAACCTATCGCATGCACAAATCCTTTACACAAATGGTTCCTAGGACCTGGGAAGAAATCTCAATGCTACATTCACCAACTCAACATCATGCATTGTCTCACCAATAGTTGTGAGTTGATATCGGATCTGAGAAATCTTCATAAGATAATTGAAAATTGTGGCTGCATTGGTCATCTTCACAATACGAAGTTGATGCTTCAAGTGCAGCATCCTGACAGTATTCTTGTTTTGGTAACGACCCACCAAAGCATCATACATATCCTTGACAGTTGCTTTCTCGGCAATGTGAGGAATCAAGTGGTCCTTCACAGACTCTAGCAATACCTACTTGGCCTTCACTTCCCTCTTCTTTTGAAATTCCAAATCTACTAGATCATTCATCTAGGAACAACATCCTCAACATACTCCTTGAGGTAATTATCTTCCAACAGAAGGAGAACCCTCACCTGACAAGCCAAGAAGTTGGTTGCCCCTTCCAACCTATCCTCAATCTTCAATGTATTCACCATCTTGACCTACCCGGAACAAGAACAAGTACAACACTCTTCCAATGTTGTATCCAATAAAGTGTCTCAAGATGATCTCCTTCTCTTCAAATCCCAAGCTCTGATACCATGTCAATTTTTGAGTGGAACTCTATGTGACTAATTTCATATCTGAAAATTCTTCCTATTGATCTAACTATCACTGAAGAAATTTACATTGAAATTATTGACTGGAAACATATGCAGCGGAAACAACAAGATCATAGATGAATCATCAATACACAAGAGACACAATATTTTTGTTCTGTAACTTTATCCAATTCTCCAAAACTGAGGACCAAAACCAGTCCTCTCAAAGTTACCAAATATTAGGACAACCTTTTCCTCTAATATACAAACAAGAGAAACAAACCTCAACAATATTTTGAAAATCCCTTATTCCCACAAATCTATTGCATACCACCTATACAACCTACTCAGGTCACTTGACATCAACCTATACAAACCTGCCCCTTCCCATAATATCTTGTACAGATGTACATGATTGTTCCTACAACAACCTATGTACGTACACAATTATTCCCACTACAACCTGTGTACATGTGAAAAATTGTATGGACACTTCGTACGACTGGCTCCATTTCAGAAAATGTCTTCCTTCTAGGTTTTCCTCTCTCTCCCACATGTGCGGTGTTCTTTTACCTACCAAGAATAGAAGATAGAGATTCCTCAACCCTGGGCCAGTTTTTCCACCCTAGTGGAATTTCCCTTTGTTGAAATCGCTAAGATTCCTAGCACAAGTGTGGACTCACTTATGTTAACTCCATTATTCTGTTATGATACAATGAGATGTCACAATGACCTCTCTCATTTATATAAAATCCTTAGGGGTCACCATAGAAGTCCCTCCACAAGTCAACATCAAATTAGGCTTTCCTTATGGGTGTGAAGACCCAACACAAGCCCACAAAGACCATCACCAAACCCATGAAGCCCCCACTCAAATCCAAGGGGGTTTTCACCAAATCGAAAGGCTAATCTTGTGCCAACAAAGATTCCCACATGCTTGACACCTTGGCCTCTTGTGGGAATACCTTTCGAAGCTACAAAAACCAACGGACCTACAGTCACTTTCCTTGTAAAAGCCTCCAAAACAATTTTGCAACTAAAGCTTTGGAGAAGAAAAAGGGATTTTTGAGACCCCATCCTCCACTAGCCTTTGCAACAACCAATTCTTTCCATGAAGCCAGAAAAAATTCTTTATTTTTCTGGTCTCCTGACCATATAAATTTATAGCGCAATTTCTTGATGGTCTCCAACAAACCTTTTACAACCCACCCTAACGAAATCCAATATGTTAGTATTGCTTCAAATTCAACCTTTACAAGAACCAATCTACCCCCTCAAGAGAGCCATCAATTTCTCCAAGTATTTAGTCTCTTTTACCCTTTAGCAATCAACCATTTCCATACACATTTTTTATACAAATTGGGTTTTAGGTGGAATCCCAAATACTTTAATCCCTAGTCTAAATCAACCACCCAATATGGGAACAATTGGGATAAATACCCTTGTTCTTGTTTAGTGATGCCCCACATGGAGTGTCATGACCCAAGGGGGGAATATATAGGGTCATATCTATTATAATATGAATGAATGTGCTCATTTTACCATTGACAATATCACTATTTTCACCCAACCATAGGCCAAAGCCACCCTCCGATAACCTTAACCTTGACAGAGAATCACTCTGGAAGCAAACCCTAGGCTAGATATCCAAACAAAGGGTAGCGCACCTTTCCTCAAAGGTAGCGCACCAACAAGAGATGATGAGATAGTCCAAACCCTAACCAAGAGATAGTCCAAGCCAAACGTGATCTGCTAGCTACAGTCGCTGCAATGGTAGCTCTCCTCCAAACCTACACACAAAACTGGGCACTGCAGTGCACACAAGTGTTGCTCTGTAATTATGAGACTGCTTGCCAGAATGAAGACTGGCCTCCTGTATTTATAGTAAACCTGGCGAATTGCCTGGGCCAACTTCTCATTCTGGGTATCTGTCTATTCAATATATATTATTTCTTCTATCTTACTTCTTCTCTTGGAGGCTAATAACCTAATACAAGTTATCCTCTTGAGTTGACATGTCTTCTAGGATTATTAGTCAACTCATTAGGGTTTCTTCTTGCTTCCTGGAATATTCTATTCTCGTCAGGTTTACATGTGGAAGTAAATACCTCCCGCAACTACCATAATATCAACACTCCCTCCTAGCTAGGGAGGTTTTACAGGTAAAGGTCTTGAGCACAAATATACCATTCACCCAATAGCATCAACATAGTTGTATAGACTATCTCATGACTAGATCATGAGAACCATCATCACCATCAGTGTCATCAGTTGCATCATCTCTCGGAACCATACTCTATCTGAGTAATGATACTCACTCCACAGAGTGACACAAGAATCACTCTTCTAATCTAGAAGAGTAAATGTTATGAATCACTTTACGTCTGGGAAATCTTTGTCCACTGATCATCCATCTAGCTGATAATCATTTCCAACATTGTTGATATTCTTCAAGGAAATCGGAACAATATCATTCAATAGAACACAACTATGTCTATCCATAGTAGTACACAACCACAATCCAGTGGTACACTACCAAACCAAGTAGCACATAGATACTTGATTAATGAAATATAATCATAATCAGTGGAACACATCCACCATAGTAGCATGCATCTATTGTCCAGAGACATACAGTGTCCATAACAATCATCCGATATCAACCTGCACAGAAAACATTGTTATGATATAAACTGAATTATTTGGGCCATTCTTCCACTCACATCTGTGAGATTTGGAAGAGCATATGCCTTCAGAAGGTAAAACATCAATGATGAGCTATCTGGACTATTCTTCTTAAGCAAGGAAGAATAAATGTCTTGATTTTCTGAGCCTGGACCATTCCCCACCCTGGGCCATTCCTCCAACACTAAACAAAGTGTAACCTGGAGAGAATGAGTCTGCCCTGAGGAATGTTTGTCCTTTATTGATAAACCTAGACCATTCCCCACCCTGGGCCACTCCTCTGACACTAAAAAAAGTGCAACCTGGAGAGAATGAATATTCCCTAAGGAATGATTGTCTAGACCATTTCCAAAGGAAATGATTGTCCTGCACCAACCTCCAAAACGGACCATTCCCCATGTTAACCACAATGGGAAATCATTGTTCGATGAGGCGGGCCAGTCTTCTTGAGTAACCCTCAAGAAGAGATACTTCCCTAGACAACTTCCCATGTTAACCACAATGGGAATTCGTTTTCTATGGTACATCAGCAATCTGGACCATTTTCCGAACTGGAAAATGTTTTTCCGTCAGAAATATCAATTCACTTTCTGAGCTGGAAATAATCTGCTCATCCTGGACCATTTTTCGAACTGAAAAATGACTATCCATCAAACAATAATACATTAGTTCTCCCTCTCAATCTGGGAGTCATCTCTTCCTTTTTCAATAAGGAAGTCGTCTCCATGAGCTCCAGCTTGAGTATGCAAACTCTTTCATCTTGGACAGAATCTTTACCAAAATGTCTGCTTATTTGCTCATTTGTGGAGATATGAATTGGAGAACCACTTTCTCCTTTCTAGACTTCATCACGGATAGTGTAATGCTTGATTTCAAATGTACTTCGGTCTAGAACACTGGTTTTCTCTGAAAGATTCATGTAGCTCTGATCAATAAAGTATATCATTGTTGGAAAACTGGAACATATCCATGTGGCACTTCTTCTATCATCATGAGATCTAATCTTCTAAGTAATCATCTTGATACAATATCTTTGTTATAGAAAATATTCACCACGCTTATGTTGTGCACTGGAGTTTATCCACCAAGTTATGTTCTTCCATCTGCATACAAGGGTCTCTTTTTGGTATGCTTCAAAGTCTTGAGGTTTCTCTCCATACGCTCTTTGTTCAATTGATCTGGAGAATAGTCTTTCCATTCATCTAATGTAGAAATCCAATCCATGGATATTGTGGATGATATAAAGACTCATGTAGAGGTATGTCTGGATTATTGGAACAAGTAATCATCATAGTCTTCTACCTCCATCTGGGAGAACCTCTAGTTATGGATCACAACTTTCAATTCCTTTGTTTAATTTCTTTTATTGAGTTCATATCAGGTTGGTAATCTTGTGATTCTTAATACAATGACTAGTTGTTCTGTTTTCCCTTTCTTTCTTGGAATCTTCATGTTCTTATTGATGTTTTTCTTTAGCTCTTGGTTCCATGGAGTTTTTCATAGATTCCATGCTGTAAAGATTCCACTTCTTCATTTCATTATAGAATCATGGATGTGGATGGACAACCATGGATACTTTAAGGCTTCTCTTCGAAGAAAACTTCTTCTGAGGTTGAACTGAACACATATTGTCTTTCATGGATGCTACCATGGATATATACTTCATAATCTTCAATGGATCATAGGATTAGCTCTCTCCTAATCCTTGCTTTATGTATGAGTGCATATAATCAGTTTCCTCTATCTAACAGAGTCCATGCTTCTACCTGCATCCTTATTGTCTTCTGCAATATATAATCAGCTCCTTCTGTCTAACAGAGTCCACACTTTTGTCTTATTGTCTTATGCAAAATGTCATAAGTCTTTCTCCAATTTCCTCTTGATTGTTGACTTCTTTCTGTCTTTTCTTCTTCTATGTCTCTTCATGATTGATTCTAATTTTGGATTTCCTTGTATAATGATAGCATTCCTTAGCTTGTTGTTCTTCCATAGGTATAGTTCTTCTTGGAACACATTATCTTTCGAGAGATAGATATACAAGATATGTATAGAGATGATGCAAACAAGATATGTACAAGAACTAAGAAGAGTATTGTTACCTTTGGAAGAAGAAGTCTCTTGCATCCTGCTTAGTCTTCTTTGTAGGTTCCTTTTCTTCGGCAATTGATGCTTCGTGTTTCTCCTTCCTTTTATTTAGCTCGGGACAATGATTCTTGTAGTGACCATACTTTCGACAGTTGAAGCATTGTATTTCTGAAATATCTTTCTCTTGATTCGGCTTCGTCCTTGAACCAAGCTTCCTTTTGTTCCTGAAATTCTTAAATCTTGTTGTGAAGGCTTGATCATCATACTTCTTTTGAGGTTTCTCTTTTGCACTAATCCTAGATTATTCTTGGGCACAGCAAGTCCAAATTTCTTCAAATGTAGTATACTCCTTCCTTGTGTTCATGCTTGCAGAAAATGCATCCCATGTCTTGGGAAGACCATTGAGTACTATGTTTACCAATTCCTTCTCTAAAATGATCTCTTCAATAGCTTGTAGTTGATCTCTTAAATGGGAGATCCTCACAAAGTATTATGTTATTCTATCATCATCATTCAACTTCATGTCACAGAGCTCATTCTTTAAACTCATTATTTGTCCAATGTTTCTGACTGAGAAGAGGTTTGTTAGGGCATCGTACATATTCTTCAATGAGTCAAGATGGGAGATGTAGGGTATCAAGTGGTCTTTTATAGAGTCCACTATGATACTCATGGCATTGATGTCACCATATTTGAACTTCTCCATAACTGCAACGTTATGTGGTTCCTTCTATTTTCCTTCTTCAAACTTTGGTTCCACGATCTTTCCTTTCACAATATCCAACACTTTATTCTTGGCAAGGATGAGTTAAATCATTGTCTTCCACACTCTAAAGTTAGAAGCTCCATCTAACTTGTTCTCTGACTTCATAGAGTAAGTCATGGATGCTTTGACTTGGTCAACCCTAGATTTTGACCAAAAACTCAAACTTGACATTTTGGCTTGCTAAGAGTACCAGGAGATGAACTAGGCTAGGTCGCACTGATCTATCCAGAAATTAGGTCAATCCCTTTACTTAAGGTGCCTCAATGAGAGGATTAGATTTTTTGCAACTACACCTGCTAGTAACCCTAGCGACAGTGATTTGGTGATTGCTCCTGCTAGAAACCCTAGCGGCAGTTCTTCAACGAGCTTAATATCCTTATGGATATGTTTCCTTCCAACGATTAGACTGAATGAAGGAGGTGTGGGCCCATAACCTATTAGAATATGAATGAATGTGCTCATTTTACCATTGACAATATCGTTATTGTCACCCAACCATAGGCCGAAGCCACCCTCCGAGCACCTTAACCTTGACAAAGAGTCACTCTGGAAGCAAACCCTAGGCTAGATATACAAACAAAGGGTAGCGCACCTTTCCTCAAGGATAGCACACCAACAAGAGCTGATGATATAGTCCAAACCCTAACCAAGAGATAGTCCAAGCCAAACGTGATCTACTAGCTGCAGCAGATGTAATGGAAACTCTCCTCCAAACCTACTCACAAAATTGGGCACTGTCGTGCGCACAAGTGTTGCTCTGCAATTCTGAGACTGCCTGCCAGAATGAATACTGGCCTCCTGTATTTATAGTAAATCTGGCTAACTGCCTGGGTCGACTTCTCATTCTGGGTATCTATCTGTTCAATATATATTATTTCTTTTGGCTGAATTCTTCTCTTGGAGGCTAATAACCTAATTAGTTGTCCTCTTGAGCCGACATGTCTTGTAGGGTTATTAGCCAACTCGTTAGGGTTTGTTCTTGCTTCCCAAAATATTCTATTCTCGTCAGGTTTACACGTGGAGGTAAATAACTCCCGCAGCTACCATAATATCAACAATATCATATATATTTAAACCTATATATTCCCCCCTTGGGTCACCATGTACAAAATGTGAGCATGGAGCACAACTTCGAGATAGATAAGTTATACAATAATTCCTTAAATAATAGGAGAACCTCTTCCAAATAACCAAATAACTTCATACATCACCATTCACATGTCCTCAATAATGAATATATGATGTTTATATATACATATTCACACCTACACATGAGGCCCCTTTACTATTAGGTTGACCCTATTACATATATATTTACAGATTTCATGTACATTTAACCCCATTTATGCCCCCCCTTGGGGTCATACCTTGTAGATTTAACCCCATTTATGCCCCCCCTTGGGGTCATACCTTATACATTTAACCCTATATATGCCCCCCTGAGTAATAACATGGAGATAGTGGATTTTTCAATATTTGTAATCATACCAGTAGCTTTACAAAATAACTCCAAAATGATTTTAAATTTCTCAACTATCTTTCTAGTACCTTCACATAAAATCAAAATATCATTCACAAATAAGAGGTCTGTAATGTAATATGTTGGTCGAGTGCATATCCCTTTGAATCTACCATGATCCACAACCTATTTTATTAACCTACATGGACCTTTAGCTATGAGAATGAAAATGAGAGAGGATAGGGGGAAACCTTGCGTTAGACTCCTACCTGGTCTGAAGAAAAGGGATGCAGTTCCATTGATTAATATTACAAAGGACATTGAGGTAATGAATCTCATCATCCATGCCACAATTGATGACAAAACCCCAAATTAATAAGTATCAATCTCAAGTAAATTCAACTTACACTCTAATAAGCTTTAGAAAGATCCACTTTGATGAGCATCACTCATTAACTTCTAACCTTGATCAAGTGTAGGTTGTCCTATGTTATCTCGACTACCTCATGAATTTGTTTCTTGTAATATACCTATTATATTACATTTCTTATTATTTAATAATATGTTATAGGTTTGTTATTATGTAAATAGGCATTATAATGTAAATGATAAGTCATGACCTTTGGAAAGAGCATGACTTATCATTCCCCACTTCTATTTATATACACATATTGTATTTCATATGATGTTAAGTAAATATGTAAAATGAATAATAAATAAATATTATTTATTATGGAAATATGGAATTATGTTTTCTATTCATGATGTTCTCATGAAGTGGACCACCATATCCACTTCATTTAGTATCAGAGAGAGTCTCGATCTAGCTTTTGGCCAACCACATCATTTCATAATTTCTCTGAGAAATCCAGGTCTTTGACCACGTTAGAGCATTGTTCCATTAAAAAAAAATCATCAAAAATTACCATTAAAGAAATAATCCTTCCACTACTAGAAAATTAGAAGAAGTTGGTACCAGATATCACAAAGAAGAAGAAAATAAAAATAATAAAGGAGAACAAAAAAAGAAAAGAAAGAAAAAGGAAGAACAAAAAAAGGGGGGGAATTTAAAAAAAAAAAAAGTTCAAAAGAAGAAGGAAGAGTAAATTCTAATTCTATTGTTGGTAGTTTATAGGCCCATGGTTTTGGTAAACCATTGGCCCATGGTATTTTGCTACCATATAAAAAAAAATTTACAGTGGTGACTTCTTACAAATTTGTATATACACGTATTTTGGAGTAATATTAATTAAACCAAAGTCAAAAGATATTTTAGTGAAGTGATAATGCGCCTAATTACTTTTTTAAAGGATATTCATAAATGAAAAGTAAGAAGAGAAGGTATTAAAAGAAAAAGATAACTTTTCATAAATTACAAAGTTATTTTAAATAAAAAGTGATAAGGTTTAAAAGATAGAGGGAATTATTAAAGTTGTTTAATACATTTTATTAAATTGGAAGGAAATGGAAGTAATATTCAATCTATTCAAAGGAGGAATATATATTTATAATGGAGACATTGAATAATCGCAAAAAAAAAAAAAATGAACAAACAAACAAAAACGTGAACAATGAATTCAATATATAAATCTAAATTTTGGACTAAATGCCCTTTTGTGAATTGGAGTTTGAGTATATGAGAAATTTTAAAAATCACAATCGTTTTTGTCCAATTTCGGGGAAATCATTTATTATGGAAGAATATCAAGATAACTCACAAATGAAATCCCTAATACTAAAAGGCGAACTAGGAAATTATAAAAACATCAATAGCAAATTACACTTGGAAATTGAGATGGAGAAATATTTTAATGGGTTAACAAAGAAAAATAATATTTACTTCAAAGAGAGAAATTAGGAACTCATCACACAAATTGAAGAACTAGAAACCAAAAAACGAAAAATGGACAAAGACTTACTAGAACTACCTGAAGAAATATCACGATTAAAATTTTATAATCAAAATTTACTAGTAAAAATCAAGAAGTCAAAAGACAAGAAACAAGAGAATAAAAATTCAGAATAAGAAAATCAAGGTCTCAAAGAGAAATTAACCAAAAACTCTTGCCCAAGGAACCTTAACCATAAATTGATTGAATGAATTAAAAAGATGAAAGATGAAAAACCAGAGAATCAAGATATTATAAATGAAGTCGAAAAATCAGATAATGAGGAAGAACTTTTACACCTAAGGGCTCATAATTGAAGTTTACTCACACAAATCAAAAATTTCAAGAGTGATAAGAAGTCACTACATGATGAGTTAGATCAACTTATCGACAAAGAATCATTGGTTGATAAAGAGACAATGATTGAAACTATGGAACTACATAATTCTTTAGATGTAAACATCTCAATTATGGATAAAGGAATTAATATAGACCCAGTCAACCTTAAGACTCAAAAGGATGCAAATACAAATAATGTAAAGAGGTCTTCAATGTCGAAGTACAAACAAGCCAGGGGTACGAAGAAGACTCAATTCCAAAAGTTAATCAAGAAAAAACTACAAGTATAAGAAGTAAAGATCAAGTTGCAAGGATGCCTTATCGACATATCAATCACAAAATTCAATACTTCAACAAATAAATGTATCAACAGAAACAAATGATTGATACTCCAAAGAATATTACTTCCACTACAAGTAGTTCTCAAAGTAGAAGCTATCAAGGGATTCGAAATACATCGTATTTTTTCCAGGAACCCTTTAAACACACAGTTTTGCAAAAGATCGAATTAGGGTGGGTAGACTCCTTTACAATTCGATAATTATGCTCATCCCTTAAAGGATTTTATCGTCTCAGGTCATCAATGATCATTGAATCAAGAATGAAGAATCAAGAGACAATATTACAAGCCAGAGCAATAGATAAGTCTTTGATAACTATGCTTTGAGGACAAAGAATTTTTAGGGGGGGGAGACTTGTAATATACTTAGTATATTACATTTCTTATTATTTAATAATATGTTATAGATTCTTTATTATGTAAATAGGAATTATAATTTAAATGATAAGTCGTGACCTTTGGAAAGAGCATAACTTATCATTCCCCATGTGTATTTATATACACATATTGTATTTCATATGATGTCAAGTAAATATGTAAAATAAATAATAAATAAATCTTGTTTATTATGGAAATATGGAATTATGTTTTGTATTCATAATGTTCTCATGAAGTGGACCACCAGATTTATTTTGAAAACACAATTTTAAGAACCCAAACTGCTCTCCAAAGATTTGTTTTGAAAACACAATTTTAAGTCTTCTCGCAATGACTTTTGTGATAATTTTGTAGACACAATTGCATAAGGATATTGGCTTGAAATTTACAAAATATGTCGGGTTATCCTCTTTAGGAATCAGTGCTATAAAGGTAGTGTTGAAGTCACCTAACATTTTGCTAATGGTTCTAGTGGCCTCCACCATCCTTCTTAGATCATCTTCTATAAATTCATAGATTTTGTGTCCTTTTCGTCACTCCAATGAGCAAAAGAAGGGCACTTGCAAGTCTAGTTGGGCCTGCTAGATAGGACAAAGGTTAGTGTATGAATCAAATGACTCAATCATATAAAATAAACAAACAACTAATCTAACAACAACTAAATAAATGAAACTAAAATTCATGAGGAAATTAGAACCAAAATTAATCAAACAACTGACCAATAATCATGCCATCAATGGAGAAGTATATTAATGGGAAAACACCATAGAGAAAGGGGGAATTATGGATCCCCTCTTCCTCCTTGGGAGGGCTCTTGAATCCCCTATGTGAGAGCTCTTATTACAAATGGTAAACTAAAAATCAAATGGTGAATAAATCCAAGCTATTTCCCTCAAGAGGTGAGGTGAATTGCTTAATGAGATGATGCTAGTATGCTCCAAGAAGGAAAGAGGTTCCTTGTAGGAGAATAGAGGCATCATAACAATACATTGAGATTCTTGAATTCATAGTGCACCCATGGCCTCTTTTTATAGCAATTCTTTGAGGCAATATCCAATCGATCTTTAGTGTGAACAAGGGGCCCTTTAGGGCACCCTTAGGTCTTTGACCAGCCCCCCACTCAGATTCATCTTGGATTTGAGGGTCAAATCAAGTTGGGAGTTGGTCCAAAAGTGCGTGAGGGGCTGAAAAGAACCATAAATGCGTATTTCATAGGTGTGCACAGTTGTTTTCGTACACAGTCATGCATCGGGCACATGTGCACTCTTCTGGATTCTTTGGCCTGCACACGTGCGCGCACTTCCTTTAGTGTTTTGGCGCATGTTAATTTTTTGACCAGTTTGCATAGTTTTTGTGCCCTTTGGAAATGAATTTTTGGGGCTATGAATGAACTAATAGGTGTTTGGAGATGTTTTATTCTTGTAACCATTTGCGGACGAAAATTCAGTGATAACAGATGCCCCCTGATCTGTGAGGTTAGGAGCATACATATAGCAAAAATACATCAATGTTTCTTCTACTGAGAGTACCATTGTAAGGAAGAGTGTTGATAGGAATTGCAAGAGCGATCCGTTGGAGGGAGAGGGGAACCTGTGGGACGAAAAACCTTTCTCTAGGTAGGGGAAAAGAAAATATGTATACAAACGAGGCGGGCATGCCCCATGCTCATGTCATGTAACTTGAAAAATGTATGACAATAACTGAAGTTGTATGCTGATGTAGATAACTGCAGCGACCTCTAGGGTGGTTTGATAATGGCATATGGCAATTATGATGGTGAACATACTCTAAATATAGGCAAGGACACCTGTAAGAAGTGTCGATGACTCATATGCATTGATGACCTAGCAAATTCAGAGGTATTCGGCTAGTATAAAACAACTACAATAGTCGCATAGTAAGACCCATCGTAACATGAGAGTGTGTTGACGTCGAATGTTATGGGGGTCAATGACAGTAGAGAGAAATGATGGTTCTTTTTGTTCAATTAAAGACTCCTCATTGTAAAGGTAATGAGAGTCAAGATATTGTCGCCCTTCTAGAAACTGTGTTGATGTTGACAGAGAGGGAGACGCGACTCCAAGAAGCAAAAAGGGCTTCATGAAATCCATTGGATAAGATCTGGAACTGATAAGGAACATGGAAGAAGTCAAGGTGTGGGGAGACTCAATA
>SNQJ01S0035321.1:140017-164667 GCA_010110895.2 Picea sitchensis
CGGCACGGTCATCGATGATTTGGTCAATGAAAGGCATTGGGAAGTTTTCTTTGGAACAGGCGTGATTGAGATCATGAAAGTCGGTGCAAATGTGAACAGTGCCCTATTTTTTGTTAACAGGGATGGGGTTGTAGACCCATGATGTGTATACGATGAGGTATATGAACCCGGCAGTGCGTAGTTTGTCAATTTCGGCTTTGATAGCCGCTGCTTTGGATGGGTGTAGCAAGCATTTATTTTTACGTACAGGGATGATATCTATCCATGTGTCGATGTGATGTTTGATGATAGAAGGATCAAGGTTGGGCATCTCTGTATATGACTAGGCGAAAATATCTTTGTATTCCTGAAAGAGAGCTTTGTAAACTATGAGTTCCTCAGGGGAACATGCAATGCCAATGGTTATTTCTTCTATGATTCTTGGTTTGATCGAAATATCAATTTTGACAGTGGGGGAAATGTTGGCCATGTTGCCTTCTTCAAAAGCATTGGGGGCAGGGATAGGGTTGTTGAACCAGTCTATATGCAATGATGGAATAAAGTCCTTGGTTTCAATTTCACATATGGAGGTTTTCCTAGGAGGGTCAAAGGCTTCCTGTAAGAGAAAGAGCACTCTATGATGAAGCGATTCCATGGGAAATCGGGGGTAGTTAGTTCCTCGAGGATATCTTTGTCACAGTAAAAAATGTGAGAATATAGGGGATCCGGGGAAGTAACATTGGGGAATGTTACCATCTTGTTTTCTTCAGATGGTGAAGACATAGAGGGAGTATCGCAATAGTGTTGTGATGATGTGCTTGACATAAACCATATGTGTAGACATTGTGGGTTGTAAAGTGTGGTCGGGGGTAATATTTCCTAAGGGAAATGAACTGGAGAATTAGGGGGATTTAGGGGAAAATCCTTGGACAGTCTATCCATGAACCATGGAAGGGTGGGAAGTAACTCAGTTTCATGGGAGGTGATGTGAACAAGAAGGGGAATCTCTTGCATCATGGGAAGTGAGGTGGTTGGAGGATTTTGAATAAGGGTCATTTGACGACGCATGTATTCAATGATCATAGGACACTGGTACGTGAAATGATCAAGTGATTCACAAAGAGAGCAAGGTAACCTCATCCATTCATTGACTGAGGTCGTGACATAATGGATGTTAGTGACATGGGTATTTGATGACATGGGCGGAGAGGGGTCTTGTTGAAAGGTTTGGCGTGCTATCGTTAGTGTCTGTCGAAACTAAGGTACTGCAGGGAAATGATGAGTGTAGTGGCCATACTCTGAATAGATGGCACATGTGAATCTGGTTTGTAGCCCTTTACTTCCTGTATTAGGGGACGTGGTGGTAGTACTAGGTGTGCTTGGGAAAGCGACGAGCAATGTGGTTGCTCGAGGGAGTTGGATCAAATTATGTAACTTAGGGAGAGAGGGACACCTATTTGTGGGGTGTCCCTCTCTCTCACAGAGTGCACAAGGAGGTTGAACTCAGGGAGGAAGTGGAGCGGTGGGCTCTTTCTTCTTCCATTTTCCCCCAGCTTTCACGGTGGTGCTGGCAAGTGGGGGTGGGGGTGGTGTGGTGGGAGTTAGTACTAGAATCTGCATCAGGATTCCCTTTGTTTGGTGAGGGAGGGATGGTTGAGGAACCATCACAGGTGGGTGGAGATACCATACTAGAATGGATAACACCATGTTGGGAAGGGTAAGCGTTGCGGCTACCTGGAAATCTTGTACTCTCGGTGGGGGGTAAAAAAAGGAAATTTGAGTAATGGCCTGGGAGATTGTCTCCCAAACTGGGATTTGACCCTGGGGTAGGGTGAAATTGGAGATAAGTGGTGGTGTAGGGTTCTCAAGGGGTTCCTGAGGTAGGATTTCTTCCACTAATGGGATGTCAGGGAGTGGAGAATCCTAATTGGGAGGAATGGTATCTCCATTGTCAGTTTCATTGGAAGATATAACACACACTTGTGTTGAGGGAAATATGAGCAGTGGTGCTCTGTGATATGCCCCCAGCAAAGATGGGTCCTTGAAAATTTTGGGGCCCATATCCATGAGTGGATATGCATCGGAACTAGTGCAAAAAAGAGGTAAGATGTTATCGATGTTGGAGGATTGGTTACACTCATAAAGTGAAACTTTGTCGACGGTGATGATCTTCCCATTGTGGAGGAACATCATCGTTTGAAACACGGAAGAGGCCACAACCTTCATAGCGTACATGTAGCTACACCCAAACAAGATTTTGTAATCAAGAGGGGCATCGATAACCTCAATATTGATAAGGATGGTTTTTCCCCCGAGTTCAACGGGGACATTTTGAAAGAGCCCTTCCGGAGAGGATGGTCATTCGTCGTAGGCTCTCAAAGTGATGGCGGATGGGATTAGATCAGGGGAGACAAGTTTTTACCATACAGGTTTGGACATGATGCAAGTGGATGCACCTTCATCAATGATACATTGATGAACCGTTATGTTCTGAATTTTAACTGGTATCTGGAAAGCTACCAAAGCAGGGAGGCGAGGTTCCCCATAATCTAGATAGAATGTGATGAGTCTAGTATCATCTAGGTTGACTACCCCCAGGGTGGAAATTAATGATTTTTGTTGAGTGGGATGGGTTTGGAGGACCTCCAATACTGACATGGTTACAAGAGATTGTGCCAAGTCATCGACCAGACTGTAATTGTGTGTTTCCCTAGCCTGGGGGTTATTAACATTTTGTCATAATGGGATGTGAGGAATACGAATGGGTGGTTCAATCTTAGGGTATGGAATCATCAAATTTTGTCTGGTTGTAGCTGGAGCTGCTACCAAAGTGGTGGGAGTGGATTCAGGGGGTGCGTTGTATTGACGATTGCATGTTTTTAGAAGAATTTATTCTTAGCTAGTGAGGAGGATATTGCGATCCACCAGATTTCCAGGGTTTTGATATTGTCCCATCTATGGTGGGGAAGGATGCATATCCTGCTGGGTATTCATCACACCTTGGTGTGGAATAAGGTTTTGCAACACAGATGGGGGTGGTTTTTGCAAATATTGTTGCGGGTCTTGTTGGGGGGCAGGCGGCACTGGAGGACGTGGCGCATTCATGGAATCTTTCATCCATTTGAAGTCAGAAATTTGAGGGCAATGGTGAGTATAATGACCATGCTCACCGCAAAGAGCACAAGGGAAGTTTGTCATGAGTTTATTATTTTTGTTCCTCCCTTGGCATTTGTTGTTATTTCCCCCTTGGGGGTTCTGGTTGCCCCTAGTAGGTTGATTTTGTTGGGGGTTATTTCCCCCTGATCCTAGGTTATTATTGTTTTGGTTTTTTTTCTTTCTTTTTGGCATTATTCGGCTGATGAGATGGATTTTTCATATTCAGTTTTTCAAAATTTTGAAATTGTTGAATGGGAGAGGGTTGAACAAAGTTAACCCCAGTGTGTGGTTGTCCTTGTGGAGGAGCAATGGGCTATGGAGGACCAGGAAATGGAAAATACAGATTATTTTGTGGTAATTATCTATAGGGTACATAGGAAGGCATAGCAATTTTACTAGTGCTCAGGGTGTAAGATGAGGTAGAGGGGGTACCAGAACTTGGTTGAACAGTCGGGCGCATCATGGGTGTAGGCAAGGGTCCACTCATGGGTGGAGGGAGGATAGCAAGGTATGGTTACTGATAAGGGGGGGAGGGTAACAAGGGGGTCCTCCATACATCAGTGGATATTGGGGTGTACCATACATGGGTGGTGGTTGGATGTATGGGTTGTGGTGTGTTGTGGTACCAATCAATCCATCTGTTGAGTGAGACATCCTAGGTTTGTCTTGGCTGAATGGTATGGGTCTCGGGGCATCATCTAGTACTATGTATAAATATCCTGATTGTGCATAAATGAGGTCATATTGTTGAGCCTTGTTGATGGCTGCCTCTTTAGTTTGGGGGAAGGTGGAGGCCACATCTTTGGCAAGGAGAAGGACAAGTGATATGAGAAACCAATCGAGGCATTGTTCTTTGGTGGTTTTTGCTTTGTATAAACTAAGTCATCGATGTCATTCGTGAATGTGGTCAGCGATATGTGTGGATGAGGTATGTTTAAACTCAGAGAGAAGTTATATACCATTGTCATGGTGAACTGGTAGTTGAAAGAAGGTCAAAAATGTTTTGGCCAAGGATTCAAAAGTCACATGGGACCCTGATTTTTCATCCACATACCATTTGGCTGATGGACCTGTGAGTGCACACTGAAATAACCTTAATCGGACAAAGTCATCCATGATGTTGTTTGAAGAGCACCATAAGTGGAAGGCCATGATATGGTTGGTGGGATCTTCTCCTGCCTTTCCTTCAAACTTGGGAATGTCTGAAGGTAGTTTGGTAGGCATTGCAGTCCATGTGGGATCATGCAATATAGGATCATTCGTGAGCTTACTCAAATTTGGTATGTTGAGGGAGGCCAAATATGGCATGTGGAGTGTCGGTGGAGGATTAGTTCCAGCCATGGTGTGAGCGAGTAGTGGACCTGGCCCTTGAGGGGGGTTTGGTGGGGGTGTACTTCTCCCTTGGAAAGAAGTGTACCCTCCGCCTCCTTTGAAGGAGAGCTAGTGGATGGGTGACCTTGGGGAGTGGACCCAAGTAAAGTGGATCCCAAAATGGTAGCACTCACAGGGGTGTGAGATGGTTGAGTCAGTGAGTTGGCAAGACTAGGAATTCCTCCTAAAATAGGAGGGATATTTTGCAAGCATCTAGACCGACGAGGATTATGTGGGTCCCCTATGATGTTCAACTAGCAAAGTGAATGTGTTAAAATGGTGATGAGAGAAAATAAATGAACAAGAGACTTGTATATTTTAGGCCTTCACAATATATCTCACAATCGTATGTAATCACAAGAGCATCATACATAAATCAAATTTACAAGAACCATACATGTGGGTAGGTGGATTTTTTCCACGTGGGGGAACAAAGAAAACAAATGCTTGTGTCCTTTAGAGATGTAACGTCCTTCCTCTCAAATAGCACTAGACCCTCCAATAGCACTCAACAGTGGGGTTTGAAGCCACCAGAAGAGGAACTAGTGAAGGATGAAATAATCAGTTATAATTAGGGGTAGAGGGTGCATATCCTGAAAGAGCTGACGATATTTCCCAATAGCCACACAAAATTCGATCAAGGTGCAATTGCAGCCCACAATTGACACCTGGGTAGATGTCCTAAAATTTGGCCACTAGGTACCTTGGTCAAAGTGCGACATTTAGATTTTCAGCCTCAGAAATGGGTCACAGGCTGGATCCCTTCCAAGAGGTGGGTGCCTCAAGGGGGGACACATAGAACAACCAGACCTTGGCCTTCGACCCTTCATGGGTATCTCCCTGCCTTATGGTTTTAGGAACACTTGACTTGGAGGATTTTAAAGTTCCATATTTTTCAACGTCTAATGTTTGAAGATGTGAGAACCAGATAACGGGGGGTTATTTGGATGCCTACCCTCGAGATCCTACCTATACTAAAACTTTCTTTTGGCACATCCTGTGGAGGAAAACTTAATGATTTTTTAGAAAATTTTAGATGTGTTTGTTTGAGAGATTGGGAATGTGAACCAATCTCATTTAAATTAAGTGGGTGTGGGTAATTTCTTCAAGACTGTAGTGGGATGTTTCAGAATCCCTTTGGAGGAAACTTACTTCCACCTCCACAATTCGAGATGAAATTACATGAGTGAGGAGTGACTTGATGTGTGATAAAGTGAACAAATGTGTCAAATTTTTAATAAGTTAGGTGTTACCTTGCAGCATGTGGACTTCGTGTGGTCCGTACAAGTCTTAATTACCTATCTTACTAGATGCCATTGGTACAACCTTGCGAAATTTTAAAGTCCCTAAAGAACTAGCATGTGGGCATATGGGTCTTTACCTATCCTTTAAACTCCCTAATGTGATTTAATCTAAGAAAGCTTCAAAAAACTATCCTAGATTGCAAGCATGTGGGCATGTATGGGCCCGTTACAATAATCTTTAAACTCCCCTAGTGACGTAAACTAAGAAAGTAGCTTTCAAAAACTATCCTGTCTTTGCAACATGTGGGCATGTATGGGCCCTTACAATTTTAAGATGTTTAGAAAAGAAACTAAGAGGGGCCCTAGGGGGGATTTTTCCTCTCCTAAATATTTTAAGGGAGATGAAATCTTCCCTCAATTGTTTTTCTAATTCTCAAGATCGCTCTATGGTGCGAGAGAAGAGCATACTCAATGATTGAAGTTCGATTTATGGTCCCAATGCAAGCGTTTATATATGTGATAGTAAATTATTTTCAACTTAACTTTTACAATCAAAGCAAGCCATCCATGTGGCAAATGAAAGCAAGAGAGGAAAAATATGGTTCTTTTTAACCCCTTAAGTACCTATGTTTTGACTAGCCCTTCATGTGGAGAGGGAATCTAAGTGTGGTGCATTTACAAATTGCATAAAAGCAAGATTTTAAAGCCTAGGGGCCTTCAAAAATCATAAAAAACTCTTACAATTTCAAGACTCTGGATAGATGCGCGGGTTACAGTTCAGAAAGAGGCACAGTGCGCACACAATGCGCAGAATGCACAATGAACAAAATAACTCTGGGCGCACTGTGAGAAAAATACGTAGAAAAACACAGTTTTGTGGGCGCACAATGCTCGGAATGCACGTCTGTGGGCCAAAATACCCGCACACGTTCTAATACGCGTTGGGGGGGGGAGGGGATTTTTAGTGGAATTCTCCTCTTCCGACTCCAAATTAAGCCCTTTGTAGGTTAGTCTAGACCAGTTATGATCCCTGCAAGTCAAATGAGTTAAAAAGAAGTGCTCAAACAACCCAAATAGGGAGGAAATCGATACCTTATCCCCAGTATGGTCGCCAATCTGTTGTGTCCTTTTCGTCACTCCAATTAGAAAAAGAAGGGCACTTGCAAGTCTAGTTGGGCCTGCTAAACAAGACAGAGGTTAGTGTATGAATCAAATGACTCAATCACATGAAATAAACAAACAACTATGCTAACAACAACTAAAGAAATAACTAAAGAAATAAAATTAAAATGCATGAGGAAATTAGAACCAAAATTAATCAAACAATTGACCAATAATCATGCCATCAATGGAGAAGTATATTAATGGGAAAACACCGTAGATAAAGAGGGACTTATGGATCCCCTCTTTCTCCTTGGTAGGGATCTTGAATCCCCTATGTGAGAGATATTCTTACAAATGGTAAACTAAAAAGAAAATGGTGAAGAAATCCAAGCTTATTCCCTCAAGAGGTGAGGTGAATAGCTTAATGAGATGATGCTAGCGTGCTCCAAGAAGGAAAGAGGTTCCTTGTAGGAGAATAGAGGCAGCATAACAATACAATGAGATTCTTGAATTCATATTGCACCCATGGACTCTTTTTATAGCAACTCTTTGAGGAAATATCCAACCAGTCTTTAGTGTGAACAAGGGGACCTTTAGGGCACCCTTAGGTCTTTGACCAGCCCCCCACTTGGATTCAGCTCGGATTTGAGGTTCAAATCAAGTTGGGATTTTCTCTAGAAGTGGGTGAGGGGCCGATAAGAACCATAAATGTGTCGTTCATAAGTGTGTGTGTATTTTTCCATACACAGTCGTGCATTGGGCGCATGTGCGCTCTTTTGGATTCTTTGGCCTACGCACGTGCGTGCGCTTCCTTTAGTGTTTTGGTGCATGTTAATTTTTTGACCAGTTTGTATAGTTTTTGTGCCCTTTGGAAATGCATTTTTGGGGCTATGAATGAACTAATAGGTGTTTGGAGATGTTGTATTCCTGTAACCATTTGCAAACGAAATTTCAGTGATAACAATAGCATCCCATAAAGAATTCCATAGGGAATCCCTCTAGCCTTGGAATTTTATCCCTTTGGAAGATCTACAATGTTTGTTACAATTCCTCTTTCCCCACTTCTTTCAATAGTTCTAGGTTGTCCTCATGATTGAAAAAACTAAGGAATGAGTTGGATAACCTAGTTACCTTAACAACAGTTGCTCACATACTCCCTAAATAGGTTTGAGGAGTATTTGACTCCTTCAACAATGTCCTTAAAATTCATTGCCCATTTTCATTCCCTTTCTCAATTTTCCAAACAGAGTTAATATTTTTCCTTTTTTTCACATATATGTGAAAGAACTTGGTGTTTTCATCTCTCGCTTGCCATCTAGCTTTGCTCTTGATCCTCCATTCATTCTCTTTTTCTAATATTATGTTCCTCTTTTTTCTTCTAGTTGCTTCACCTCCAACTTCTCGGCCTCATTTATATACCCAAAGCCTTCACTAATATAAAGCATCTCCAACCCTTCTTATATATCTTTGAGGATCTTGTAATATTTTTATTTTTTTTCCTTAGCCCATTGAGATGCTACCTTGTTTGATGATTTCAATTTTTTTTAAATTGAATTAGAGTATATTCCCTTAAGGATGAATCATAGGGTTTGCAACAATATTTAATCTTGTTTTCAAAATCCTCCATCTTCATCCACTATGGATTTAAAATGAAGGGGCTAGTTTGATTTTCCTATGTCAAAGCTACTTCTAGTACAAATGGACAATGGTCATATTCTCCTCCCAATGTGACCCATTGCTTTACCTAGGTGACTTCATCCAAAAATCCTTCAGAGATTAAAAATTAGTCAAGCCTCTTTGCAATTCTATCACCCTTATTTCTTTTGTTTCTTTAGGTGGGAGACAACTTTGTTGGTTCTATGTCCAATAGGCCTACTTCCTCTAGTTTCCTTAAGAAGTATCTTGAAAGACAATATATTTTCATCACATGACCCCATATTTCATATGCTCCTAAAGTGAAGTTTAGGTCTCCCTTGATCACCACTAGACTAGTTTGTATGCATTCTAAATTGAATTTTTATCCCAATACTCACCTTTTTTTAGTACGACCCATAAGCATTTAGAACATATATTATTTTCCCATATCCATGGAGAAGAGTAAACCCCATAGACTTGAATTAAAATCCCAATATTTATCTAGGGTGAAGGAACACTTCTTCCAACCAATTATGTTCCCAATGGCATCAATAAAGTTGAAATCCCACCCACTTAAAAATTTGGAAAGTTCCTTAATTGTTTTCTCTCCGTCTATTATAATTTCTTGAATTTATTGAAGAAGGATGATAGAGGGTTTTAAGGAATCTATTAGCCTCTTAATAGATAATTTGTTAGAGGGATTAGCCATCCCTCAACAGTAAAGTGTTAGAAAGATCATTAGAGACCTTCAATGAAAATTGTTTTACGCATATGATCTTGGAGAATGCTTGTTTCTGTACAGTAGACAAGTGAGACTTTCTCCCTTTTTGGTTAGATATTTGTCCTCTCTCATAATAATAAAAAAACCTAACACCCTTGTTATTTTCCTAGGGAAGTTGAGGGTTCCCTTCCCTTGGGTCTAAGGTTGTATTTGGAGGATTCCTGGGGAGTGGAATATCAAGAAAGAGTTTGTACCTATGCTTTCTATCTAGGGGATGTAGATGTCCCTACCTGTACATTGAATTTTTCTAGAGGAATTTTAGTTGCAAGTGAAGGAATAATAGTCGAGGAAGTAGGATTTTTTATACCATATAGGATTGGAAAGAATTAATTGATTGATTCCAACCCTTTGGTTTCTACCTCTACCCCGAAAGATCCAAAAATAATTGTTTAGTGGATTTTATTTTGTAAGGGGATGGTCTTTGAGGTATTTTACCCAAAGACATCTTACTCACTTTTTTTTCACTAACTGCATCCAAACTTTGTTCCTTGTGAACACCCAATATCGTCGACTCCTCCTCTAATTCCAATGGTAAAACCATAGTTTTCTCACTAACCATTGTATTCCCAGTTTCCTTGGGTCCTCTTTGATTGATAGAGGTTTCCACCATTTTGACCCCCAACAATTTTGGTTGAGTTTTCTATGCCAACACCTTCCTCTAATAAGGGTATGATCATTCCACTACTAAATTCCCATAGTTGTGGCATCATCCAAATTTAAAGGGAATGCATTCATAGTCGAGAGTGATGTTGGGAATGTGTTATATTATTTATATAGCCATATCAAACTTTTTTGTCTGTATGTGTTGGGGGGGTCATAAGTGGGGTTGGATATCCCCCCCCGCCGCCATCTGGTATTTTGTGGTCAGATCCCTTAACAAAAAAAATTGGGTTGTTTTTAGTCCACATTTTGGCTTGTTTTGTGGTTTTTGATCAATGGTTTTTTGGCCCGTTGTAATCTAATCCTAGTTAAGGGATCAGGGTTATAATATAATTTGAGTTAATGGATTAGGGCTTTGGATGCCACGAAATACCTATATATTATATCGTGAATAGTGAAGTTAATATAATGAAGAAGATAGAGGTGCAACTCTAAGATTTGTTGGTTTTCTTGGTTAAGGGTTTCTAGGGTAAATCATTGTGTATTGTTAAGGTTTGTTGGTTTTCTTGACATGGTTTCTAGGGTAAATCATTGTGTATTGTGTTTGTTGCATTGTTTTTCTTTCATTTTGCTTTACGAATCGCATATGCATTGTTTCACTCAAATGCTTTAAAAACTTAAATTTTATAAGGAGAGTGATATTATTGGCTTCTGGGTGCCTTTGTTGATATGGTCCGCTCTTTTCGATATAGATCAGTTTATCTTGGGTCTATGATAAGCCTAATGTTAGTGGGAGCTATGAAATGGTAATTATTATATTTAAAGAGAATGGAAAACATTTCTAGAATCGATATTGAAATATTTAATGGTCAAATCTTTGATCTATGGAATCTCAAGACAAGGACCTTGTTGTAGACAAATAATAATGGGTCATTGTGGATCTTGTTTATGCACTCCATGGGTATGGCGTAGTGGAAGACTAGACGATGTTGGATAGGAAGGAAAAGAGTACAATTTGATTGTGTCTTTCAGATTCATTGTTACTGAATGTCTTGGTAGAAGCTACAGAAAATGAGTTATGGGATAAGTTAGGGAATTTGTATCAGTCTAAGTCCTTGGTAAACAAAATTTTCCTTCGAAAGAAGTTGTACCTCCCGAGGATGAATGATAGAGACTCCATGAAAGAACATCTAAATTCCTTTGACTGATCCATATTAGATCATTATATTATTTTTCATCTATCTCACTACTTTTTGGGTGGAAAATTGGAGTAATCAGCTTGCAGGACCATTTTGGTGGCTGGTCTAAATTTGGAAATTTCGGTCCAAAAAATAGTCAGAAATATTTTGAAGCCATTTTGAGGAATAAACAACCTTTTTTTTTGTCCACACCTTACTATGTATAAATATTGTAAATTATAAACATGAATACCTTTCCAACGACACAAATTGTTCGTCAATTGGAGTTTGTATGAGAAAGTTATGCCTCCCGCAAGTTGGCCTACTATATTGATCACTATGGTGTGAGTGGATGCCACGTCAACCTCCATTACTTAGACATGTGGGGCTAGTCACGTAATGTATTTTCTAAGAACATTCTATAAGGTCCAAAACCTTATCACAATTGAAGGTTGAGGAAGTCAAAAACCTATCTCTAGATGGATATTGGGCTATGTTAAATATTGAGCCACTAAGAAGAGAAGGGGTTCCATTATTTTTCATTATATCTTGTTCAATAGCTGAGAAAAACATCTGAGTGGTATTATGTGAGCATAAAAGAGGAGGATATATTTTATAGCAGCCATACAGGCCACAGGTCAAAGGAAACTCCACAGAGAGTGCCTCTTTTCATGTACTTGCATCATTTATTTACCAGATAAAAGAGAGCAAAGCAACCTCACCTTCTAGCTGGGTTTTCTCCCATATTAAGTTTCCCATGTCATATCTTGTGTTTATTTGTAGATGGTGTGAATATGTTTTACTATTCTCTAATTTTTTTGTGTTTTATCTATTTTATCAGTAATTAAATATTATGGAGATCTAAAAGAAATTAACCTTAATAGTAAATATTTCAGTATTTTATTAGATTTGTTGTGAAAAATTGTTCTAGTGGAATATCCACAAAATTTTATAGATCATATTGGTATCATAGTAGGTTCTTCTTTTGGGTATTTGTGGGAAGTAAAGGGATCCAAGAATCAGCTTAAGGAGAATTCACAGAAACCCTAGCTATGGCAGATGAGTCTATTCATAATAACCCTCAAGATCTAGAAGAAGAGAGATTTGAGTGGTTGGAATCACAAGTTGTCGACATAGGTCGCAATATGAACCTCCTCACAGTGGCTCTAGCAAGAAATCTCAGACCATTCGAAGATGATGTAGGTTGTAACTCAGAGAAAAGATCGGAGGGGAAATCGGAAGATAGAGAAGAAAAAAAGTCGCAAAAAGAATATGAAAAAGAGAAATCGAGTTCGAGTGCCATGAACCCTTCACAATCCCTATTCAAGATGGAAGTGAAAGTGGACATAAAGCCATATCAAGGTGATATCAATGCATTAAAATTGAATCATTGGTTGCAACAACTAGAAGTTTATTTTAGCATTCACCATATAGATGAAGAGAAGAAGATCTCATTTTCTAGATTGAAGTTAGAGGGCCATGCTTTAACCTAGTGGGAAAGACATACGGAAACACTTAGGTTGGAGGATGATATGCCAGTAACTCTGTGGAAGGACTTCAAAACCCTCATTCATTCCCAATTCTACCATATCAGGTATATAGAGGACGAATGGATCTGGTGGCACTACTTCGAGCAGAGGCAGAGGCAGAATGATTAGGAGTACACCATTGAGTTTAGAAAGATGGCCATCATGTTGGGTATATCTCCCAAGAACCCAGATGTACTCCTAAAGTATATGGAGGGTCTACACATTCATCTATGAAAGTAGTTGAGGCACTTCAATCCAAGGAAGGTGGATGAGGCATGTGTACAGGCACAATACCTGGAAAACATAGGCCAAAAGAAGGGGAATCCAAGTGGTTTGAAGTAGAAAGAGCACCAAGAAGATTCAAAGGAGGGGAAGAAGAAGTGGAAATGGGGAAAATATAAGAATACAACATCCACTAAATAATAGAGTAAATATCCCAAAAACCATTACAGTCATTGCAACATTGATGGTCACACCGAGGAAAAATGTTGGAAACTACATCCAAAGCTAAAACCAAAGAATCGCAAGAAGGACGAAAATAAAAAGAACCTTCTAGCCAAAGATTCAAGCAATCGGGTTGAAAGTAGCTCATATGTTGATGACAATATTGTCTTCACATCTATGCAKATGGACGTGAATCTGAGTATCCTTCATCACCAAAAATAAAAAGAGATGAGCAAGATTTTCCACATCAAGATTCAGGTCAAGAAGACCAAGATAGATGCTTTGTTCGACTCTGGTTCATGGGATTATCTCATAGAAGCRGATCTAGTCAACAATATTGGATTAGAGATTCACAATCATTGTAGTCCTTATCCATTAGGTTGGGMAAAAACGGATGTAGAGATAAAGGTAACGAAACAGTGTAAGATTAAATTTTCTATAAGTGTTGATTTTATTGATGAAGTGGAATTGGATGTAGTACCCCTTGATGTATGTGGAGTATTGTTTGGAAGCCCTTACATGTATATGAGGGATTAAATATTCATGCAGAGAGCCAAACAATATCAACTGATCAAGGATGGGAATTCCTACATCATCAATGCACATAAAGGAAAGTCAAAGATCTCACTGGTAATTGCCAATCAAGCCAAGAAGTTGATTAGTTCTAGAAAGAAATATGTTTTACTTTTATTAAGAGAAAATCAGTTTAATCATGAGTCAATGAGAGTGAATGTGTCCTTGGAGGGGTGTAATAAAGAGAAAAAACAATAGTTGGAGGATTGGTTACAGAAATAAAAAGGAGTTTTCCAATAGCCTAAAGCTCTACCACCCAAGATGGAAGTGGAGCATGAAATAAATTTGTCACCAAACTCCCCATTGTCGAATATTGGGTTGTATAGACACTCTGATCTAGAAGCGAATAAAGTAAAGAAGCAATTAAAAAAATTGTTGGAGCAGGGTTTAATTTGACCAAGTACCTCGCCTTGTGGGTCACCCATCATAATTGTGGCCAAGAAGGATGGGACTTGGAGAATGTGTATTGATTACAGGGCATTGAACAATATTACATTGAAGAATCAATACCCCCTACCAAGGATCGATGATCTATTAGACCAGCTACACCATGACAAGTACTTCACTAAGATGGATTTGAAATCAAGATATCCCCATGCACGATTCAAAGAAGAACATACCTAGAATACTTCCTTCAAGACAAGACAAGGCTTGTATGAGTGGTTGGTTATGCCATTCGGTTTATGCAATGCATTAACTACATTTATGAGAATGAATGATGTTTTATGCCCTTATCTAGATTCATTTGTTATTATCTATTTATATGATATACTATTTTATAGTGTTGCATGAGAGGAGCATATGTCACATATTATGCAAGTGTTAAAGACTCTGAAAAAGCACTAGGTTCTGGAAAATCTCAAGAAATGTGAGTTCGCTCAACAATGTTTGGTGTATTTGGGGTATGTGATCGGTGGAAGGGATATCAAGATAGATCTCGCAAAGATGGAAGCCACCATGAAATGGCCAATTCCTACAAATATCACTGAAGTTAGGATTTGTGTTGGGGTGGCACAATACTTGTTGAAGTTCATAGCCTCATTTTCAGTGGTAGTTGCACCACTCCATGCCATAATAGCCAATGGTAAGAATTTCTAGCGGGGGAAGAATTAGCAGAAGGCATTTGATGAGATGAAAGGAAAGATTAGTCAAGCACCATTGCTTGCACTACCAAACTTGCAGAAGCCTTTCAAAGTGGAGACAGATGCAAGTGGATATGCCATGGGAGCAGTACTGATGAAGGGAGGAAGGCACGTTTGCTATCATTCTGAAGTATTTCATGGGGAAATTCTCAACTACCCTACCCACAACAAGGAGCTCTATGACTTGGTACAAGTTGTTAAAAAGTGTAAACACTATTTGATGGTAAAGGATACCATCATACATACATATCACCATCCACTACAATATTTGCAAGCCCAGAGTAATCTACAACAAACCAGGAATTACAAGTGGATGGGGTTTTTACAACAATTTCATTCGGTCATAAAGTATAAGAAGGGTAGCACAAATAAGTTTCCAAACATTCTTTCATAGACACCCACATCCAATATTACATCTTTGGAAACTTTTATCCATATGGATCCTTTTACCCATGATGCATACAAAGAGGCATACACAGAATATGAGGACTTCAAGGAGGTGTTTTAGCAGCTACATGGACAAATTCATATAGAAGAAGGTTACAGAAAGGATGACTATCATCTCCAGGATTATTTACTCTACAAGCTTGACAAACTCTATGTTCCTAAAGGTGAACGATTCCAGCTTATCAGAGAGGTTCACACCTCCAAGGTTGTAGGACATTTGGTGTTGTCAAGATAGTTTCCAACTTACAGAGATATGTGTACTGGCCCAAAATGCAAGAAGATGTAGCACGGTATATTAGAGGATGTAAACTTTGTTGTACTAGCAATCCCAACACATGAAGCAAGGTCTATACCATCCCTTACATGTACCCACTTGACCTTGGGAAAGAATTTCCATGGATTTTGTGGAAGGTTTACTAACAACCAGGAAAGGACATGACTATCTATTTGTGGTAGTTGATAGATTCAAAAAAATGTGCATTCTCATGCCTTATAAAAATATCATCACTAGACAAGAAGCAGTAACTAAGTTCTTTGAACAGGTTTGGGTGCACTTTGGGATACCAAGGATCATCATCTCAGATAGGGATACCATATTTCTCAGTGAATTTTGGACTACATTATGGGAGAATATGGACACTAAGTTGAAGAGGTCTAAAACATTCCATCCATAGACAAAAGTAGTCAACAGGAATTTGGTGCAGCTATTGAGGGGTTACAATCAAAAGCATCCAAAGACCTGGGATGACAATTTGATCTATATACAACACTCTTATAACATAGCATTCCACACTTCTACTAGTAAGTCCCCTTTTGAAACTTACTTTGGATATTTTCCACCTTCACCCTTAGATGTTGTATATGGACAACAAGGAGGAGTGAGGGAGGACCTCACAGAAGATGCACTAAAGGAAGAAAAAATTGTTGAGAATATCAGGAAGATCCATTTGCAATTAAAGGAGACACTGAAGAAGTCACAGGAACAGTACAAGGCTAGACATGACCAACACAGAAATGAGAAAAAATTTAAAGTGGGAGACAGGGTATGGTTATAGATGAATAAGAAAAGACTACAAGGTCCTGGTAATAATATCAAGGCTCTGTGGTATGGTCCTTTTGATATATTAGAAAAGGTGGGAGATAACTCCTATAGACTCAGTCTACCCCCATACATGTGCATTTACTCAGTAGTGAATATGGAGAATATAAAACTCTATGTGCCCTCCATGTTGAATCAAGAGGAGGAGAAGGTCCTACCTTCCATAAATAATTTAGCACCAGATGTTGAGGAAGAGTTGGAAGAAGACACTTTTTTGAAGAAGCGATCTAGAACTACAAGACATGGGAAGCATGACCTTTGGCAGATCGGGTTGAAAGGACAACTTCGAGGCAAAGCAAAATGGTACTACAGGGAGAAGATAGAGGGAAAATTTCCTCACCACATTCAATAAATATTTTTGGGACCAAAAGCCTCCCTAAATGGGGAGGTATGATCCAGATTGGATCATTGTATTATTTTCCATATATCTCACTACTTTTTGGGTGGAAAAATTGGAGGAATCAGCTTGCAGGGCCATTTCGACGACTAGTCCAAATTTGGAAATTTGGGTCCAAAAAAGAGTCAAAAATATTCCAAAGACATTTTGAGGCATCAAACAACCTTTTTTTTTGTCCAAACCTTAATATTTTGGAATATTCTAAATTATACATGTCGATACCTTTCCAATGGAATACACCATTCATCAATCGGAGTTCGTATGAGAAAGTTATGCCTCCCGCAAGTTGACCTACCATTTTGATCACCATGGTGCGAGTGGATACCATGTCAGCCTCCATTACTTGAACATGTGGGGATAGCCACGCAGTGGGTTTTCTAATAAAATTATAGAAGTTTCAAAACCTTATCACAATTGAAGGTTGAGGAAGTCAAAAACCTATCCCTAGATGGCTATGTTAAATACTAGACCACTAAAAAGAGAAGGGGCTCCATTATTTTGCATTGTATCGTGTTCTGTAGCTGAGAAAAACATCTGAGGGCAGTATTTTGTGAGCATAATAGAGGAGGAGATATTTTGTAGCATCCATACAAGCCACGGGTCAAAGGAAACTCCACAGAGAGTGTCTCTTTCTTTGTACTTGCATCATTTCTTTACCAAATAAAAGAGAGCAGAGCAGCCTCACCTTCTAGCTGGGTTTTCTCCCTATTGTGCACACACAACAACCTCCCAATTTTCTTGTCTTAGCATCTCTCCAAGGCAAGAAATTGGGCCCCCCTCCAATTCTTCCTACTGGAACCATCTCACTCTCTCTTTTGTGCAAGGGGCTAAGCCTAAGTTTTTCCTCTCACTCTCCCCGCTTTACCACTTCTGAATCCTCCTCGGATCACTTCTACCCAATGATCTGCACTTATGTGAGTCCCCTCTTCTTGCATTTATACAGTGTACCAACACAAGAATCCTTCTTCCACCTTTGCATTAATGCGCCATTGATTTCCTCACCTATACATAGCCCTCTTCCTTCAAACTTTGCTTATGTGTCTATGTGCTCCGCTAAACCTCACTACACATGTTTTTATCACTAGAAATTTACACATGATCAATGTTGATACATTAGTAATTTTCATGCAATTATCATCGCTGCATACGCACCCTTCACCAGTCTAATCCCTTTCACTCACACCATTGCATCACATTTCGGCAACGTCCCTCTCTCTCTATTCATTGGACTAAATATTGACAAGGTTTTCCTCTTCGTCCCCGATGCCCTGCCTGTTGAGAAGACTCCCTCTCCTATCCCCGATGCATTATTGTAAGGATATCGACCCTACATCGTCGTCAATTTCAACGACGACGATATTCTCTTTTGTCTTGCCAACGCTGACCATGGTCAACATAGCTCACTTTCATCTTGAGTCCTATCTCTTTCCCCTTCCAACTCAAACCCTTCTCACGGCATCCTCTAGTAAGTCTCCCAAACAGTTTCTGGTGACTAAACTCACCACACTTATTTAGATCGTTGGTCATTGATTTCTTATTGTGCCTAACCCACTCCTTATTGCAGTCATAATCAAACCGGTCTATATCACCAACAACTTTCATTTGCGTACCACATTAACTTGTTTAGTTTTTGTTTCTTTATATTATGACTAAATATTCATTGTGAAAGCATCACCTAGCATAATATGGGTTGACCACAACACCTATTAGTCTTGTGCTAAATCTGAAACTCACCTCAGAAGAAATTTGGTCCTCCCAACACTTGCACAACAATAAGCACTATGAAGGTCAGTTGGTTGTTTTGGAGGATTTATAATTTCCTTCTAATGATGCATCACTACATCATAAATGAACGATATCARAGCCTATATATCACAAATAGCACAGGAACTGACGAAMTTTAATTTGGTTGAAGCATTAGTGAACGCGAGACACGAACTTTCATTAAAAAATGCCCTTGAGCGTAATTTTTGACATCCATCAAAGTGAATTTTTCATCCCCAAAATAGGTTAATCGTATTGTTTCCACCATTATGATCCCAACGCAAGTGACAGAAGCAAATTCTGAGGCCCGGAAGTTACAAAATGATTATCAAGGATTTCTATCCTAGTCAGCGTCAGCACTCGTGACATCGATAGAATACTTTAATGGCATATCCAGTTATTTCGCTAAAAGTGTATCTCTATTCTCTCTGCATTGCAAAAAACGGTACCTCGATCCAACATTTTATAAGTGAGTTATGAGATTTAAAAGTTAAGCCGAGTAGCGTCAACATCTCCTTCAGGCAGTTAACTGGTTAACATCACCCATACGCAAAAGTCTCATTTTTTTTAAGAGCATTTCTTTTAATGAAAAACTATTTAATTAAAATTATACTTTAATTCAAAATTTATTTCAATTCAAAAAAACATTTAATTTCAAATTTATATGAATTGAAATAAATTAATTAAAAAATGAAATAAATTAATTAAAACAAGGCAATAACTAAATAACTTTGGGGAAATGTTTGGGGGTTATTAGTCTCTGTCGAAGCCATAGAGGGACTATAGCGATCGATAATTCGTTGACTTCATATTATGTCCTTTGACTATAAATTTTCGCATCATCTCTATTGTTCAAACTATAGAACTAAAAACATTATTTTTTATATAATAAAAAAAACCTTATATGTCATCATCTCATTGGATAATATATTTGAAGTCTTATTGCCAGCTTCGATATTCCCAATGTTTAGATATCCAAAGTTTTGAGCATCAACGCTCTTTTTTAACTTTTTTATTTTTATTGAATCGTTTACATACCGAAAGTTTTGAGCATTGACACTCTTTTTGAGGTTCTTGAATAGGTATGGAAGCTTAAATGTTTACATAGTGCGAGGCCCTTAAACAAGCTTGACATCCTTAAATGTTTACTTAAATATGTTTGTCACAGTGCATTTTTCCTCGAATTTTTCCATACAATGTTGCAGTGAATTTGGACCATATTGTTGTCCACTGCCACTCGCATAGCCATCATATGTTTCATACTTATTCTATGCTTGGAATGCAATTTAGGCATCAGTGAAGATACATATATTGTTTATTGGTTCACTAGTTGTTGCTTGTTCGTTGGTTCGTTGGCTCGTCGAATGTTGCTTGTTGTTGTTTAATTCAACTTTGCAAGGTTGAGGTCTTGCACCTGCAGTTGGACCTGTTGGTGCTTGCTGGTTGCTTTTGTTTGCTTCAACTTTGCAAGGTTGGGGTCCTGCACCCGCAGTTGGAGTTGCTTTCTCCCTTTTCAGGGTTGAGGTCCTGCACCCGCAATTCTGTCATTCATCATTGACGAGTAGGTTTCAATACCATAGTCTCATTTGTATTCGTTGTTTGTTGTTTGTTGTTTGCAGTTTGCAAGTAAGAATGTTTAGTTATTTCCACTGACATGGTCATCATATGTTTCATATTTCTTATGTTCTTGGAATGCAATTTAGTCATCATTGAAGATACATATATTCTTTAGTGGTTCATTGATTGTTGTTTGTTCATTGGTTTGTTGGTTATTGTTTCTTGTTGTTTGGTTCAATTTTTGCAGGGTTGGTGTCTTGAATTTGCGGTTGGACCTGGTTGTGCTTGCTCATTGGTTTGTTGCTTGGTACTTTCTTTTGTTTTCTTTGACTTTGCAAGTTTGGGGTCCTGTGTCGGCAGTTGGAGATGTTTTTTGCAGTTTCCAGGGTCTAGGTCCTGCATGAGGTAAAAATGTTTATCTATTTATTCATCGTTCTTGTCCTGCAGAATTTCCTACTCTTAAATTTTCCTCCATTTTTTTTCCCTAGGCTCTGCACCATGTGCATTGCAATGTTGTTTGCACAACTCCAGTTGTCATTTTTTCTAGCATTACAAATCTCAGTCCTTTTTTGTATATGACGAAGTGGAAATCTAGCGCCTCAATTGAATAAGGAATTATTTAGCCTTTGCACCTTTCCCTCAATGATATTTCCATCTTACCCAGGAATGAGTACATACATATCCTGTACGGGAATTGAACATGTGTCTTTCACATGAAAACTAGGATGTGAAGGTTGTTGCCTTTGCAAGATGTTCTTATAGAACAAAACTGCATGTAGGTGTAGAAGGGATAGGTATGGTGCAATAGTAGCTAATCTGCAACAAAATAGCACACCATTTCCAGGCATTTTCCATCTTTGTCGGTGACATTTTGTATGTAAGCTATAAAGAAAACAAGTTTGAGGACCTAGAATGCGAATCTTGGGTAGTTCCAGGACCTGTTATTTCATTTTGGAGGGTTGAGATTTTGCACTCTCAATTGGACCTACGATTTTGTCGTTCATCATTTACAAGTAAGTTTCAATACCATAGTTTCATATGTATTCGTTCTTTGCTCGTTGGTTTGTTTCTTGTTGCTTGTTTTTGTTTGCTTCGACTTTGCAAGGTTGGGGTCTTGCGCTGGCAGTTGGAGCTGTTTTTTTCACTTTCCAGGGTTTAGATCCTGCACCAGGTAAGAATTTTCAAGTATTTATTCATCATTCTTATCTTGTAGAATTTTATTCTCTTAAATTTTCCTCCGATTTTTTGCCTAGGCTCTGCACCATGTGCATGCCAATGTCATGTGCACAACTCTGATTGTCATTTTTTCTAGCATTATAAATCTCGGTCCTTTGTTGTATGTGGCAAAGTGGAAATATAACACCCCAATTGAATAAGGAATTATTTAGTCTTCGCATCTTGCCCTCAATAATATTCCCAGCTTGCCTGGGAATGAATACCTACCTATCCCGTATGGGAATCGAACCCGTGTCTTTCACATGAAAAAAATGATGTATGGTGAAACACAATTCCTATTCAATTGTGTTGCATAATTCCATGATTTGGGAATTTGAAAATTTAGTAGGTATGGTGCAACACAATTCCATGGCTTCCTACATAATAACTTATCTTCATGTCAACTATGTTTTTTGTGTTTCTACATTGAAATAAATAGAACTGTATTTATTTTTTTCCATGTCTTTCTATGTATCAACTTACCTTCATGTCCATTGCATTTTTTGCGGTACTACATTTAAAGAAACAAATTAGTTGGACAAGAGGATTAAATCATATATGCCATAGCAGAGGAAGTTGAAGTACAATCTTTGAAAAGGTATGTCAATTGTGATAGTAAATAAAACACACAAAATGAGTAGGTGGATAAAATATTGGACTAAAAAATGATGATTTGGAAACAATGGGCCTTTGTTGAGACTTCTCGCTTCCAAAAATTTCCTTCCCCTTTTCTATTTTCCCACTCTCTATTATCCCTTTTTTTTTCGTCTTCTATACTTAACCGAATTTCCACTAATGCTTAAACCTATTTCATACTCCATCCCCTTCGAGCATGTATGTGATATGTGTTCAAATTTCCACTGATGCTTTGATATCACGAGTCTGACCGACCGCTTCCCCTTTCCATACTCAACTACTTTTTCGATTGTGGGTTCTCGGCCAAGCAGGCTCAACATTGCGCTTCCATTATTACGCCCCTTGTAAGCAGCACCCGGAATTCCTTGATATACAAATTGAAAACAAAATTCCCCTTTATTTTTCTCCTCTACTTTCCCTTTCTGGTTACTAGTCATTTTTATGAATATGTTGCATGCTTTTATATCACGAATCTAGCCGATCGCTTTCCCATTCCATACTTGGCCACATTTTCCATCGTTGGTTCCCAGGCAGCCATGCTCAACATTGCGATTCCATTATTCTGCGACCTACAAACAGAACCCGGAGTTCCACAATATACAAATTGACTGTCGAAGTCCACCATCATGCCCTCTTCCGTGTTACACATTTTGCAGTCAAAAGTTCGAAGACATACAATTTTACCATCAAGCCCTCATATCTCCTGAGTATAACTTGTGATGTTTTTTTGAAGCTCGACCGACCTCTTTCCATACTTGGCCATTTCTTGGAATCTCTTTCGTGGGTGGTTAGGTTGGCGGGTTCAAGAAATGTCCAATGCTTAATCACTCTTTTCCATCCCCACCACCTTGTCACTTCCTTCTAGATATGATGCGCCCAAATTGAAATCCACCATAATGGGGGGCACTTTCTAGCTCCGTGATGGCATCCCTAACAATACCAAAGGAAGCAGTTTCAGAAAAGAAATCAACGTTGAACGAAATAGCCACTTTGTAACTCAAGAGTTTGATTCTCTCAACTCGGATGGTGGTCCTATCCCTCAGAGATGTATCCTTTCCTTCCATTTTTAGGGTTTTGGATTGGATTTGGATTTGTCCCTGCTGCAGGTTATGTCCCTGAAGTCTTTGACTGTAAGGAGATGTTGTCTTGGTGCGTCGAGAGATATATTTGAAGGCAAAGAATTATTCAATTGGGGGACCACTCTCATATTATTTGGAGATACAATTAACATCTTAGGGGTTAAGGACCAGAACTCCCAGTGGAGCAAGGCATATTCCTTCTCCTCATCCCCTTCCACCTAGAACGAAGTAATTTGGACCTCTAGAATTTGTCATGAAGCCTATATCCCTAGAGTCTTTTCTTGTAAGTATGTGGTCTCTTGGTCCCCTTCTGCCCAGAACGAAGTAATTTGGACCTCTGGAATTCCTCGTGTAGGTTGTGTCCCGGAAGTCTTTGACTGTAAGGAGGTGGTCTCTTGGTGCGTCGAGAGACTTGTTTCAAGCCAAAGAATTATTCCATTGTTGAACCACTCATGTGTCTTTGTCACCTTAGTTTTTCCGCAAGATATTCAAATTTCCGCAACCAACATTGACCTTCGGAGGAGAAGACTGGAAGGAGTTCCTAAAAAAACATGATAATCAATTTTGTATGCATGATCAAGAGCTTATTGGTGCCTCCTRCATGTTCTCATAGTAGATGAACAACACAAAATCRTAAACATATTTTTTTTTCCCTTGTAACTCCTCTACTTGTATTTATGGCAAATATGTTCAATGCTTCGATGCAAAGAACTCATTCCAATGTCTATGGATAAATATATAGTAACCACTATTTTTTTTATAGATTTACTATTAAAAACTTGCCTTKAAATCTTGGTTGTTGCTTCTTTGTTGGATTTAACACCTCTTCTCATTTTCATGGTTCAATAGTCTCGTAATTCTTAAATATTGTATTGGCTTAGGTAATTTGATCAAATATGGGCCATTGAATAGTTATATGACAATGAATTTTGTCAATAATCAACATTAAATTCCATTCGTAATGTAGATATAACATAACAACATTAGTTGATGGTGTCGGAGTTGGGGCCCCACCCAAGAATTTTCATTTTATTGGTTGTCCTTACTCTAGCCTCTATTTTAGCACTTTCACTTTATTAATGAAATTACCGAATTTCTTCTTCGCAAATATTTTGAAAAAAATAATAATAATATGTGCTAGTTGAAGTTAAATGGGCCTATGAAATCAACCACAATACTGAATATTGTATTGGCTCAGGTAATTTGATCAAATATGGACCATTGAATAGTTATATGACAATGCATTATGTCGATTGCATGAGACTTCTATTGAAACATAAATGAATTTCACACAATTTAAAATCAACATTCAATTCCATTCGTAATGTAAATAGAACATAGCAACACCAATTCACGATGTCAGAGTTGGGGCCCCACCCAAGAAGTTTCGTTTTATTGGTTGTCCTTACTCTGGTCTCTATTTTAGGACTTTTACTTTATTAATGAAATTACCAAATTTCTTCTTCACAAATATTCTAAAAAAAAACAAAATAAATAAATAACTAAAAATGATTTGTGCTAGCTGAAGTCAAATGGGGCTATGAAATCAACCACAATATTAAAATTCAAGTTCATCATTTTTATACTTACGATCAAGTTGATAGTACAATAAGTTCATTTCTAGATATGCAATTATTAAGCTTTAATGCTAACAACTCATCATGCAGGAAGTTTAATACTTAAAATAATATTCCAAGGCGTTGAACAATGTATCAAAAAA
>SNQJ01S0035321.1:165046-179763 GCA_010110895.2 Picea sitchensis
TTATATAATAATTAATTATAATTAGCTAATGTTTAGGATTATATATGAAATTATTCATATTAATAAGAAAAGGGTCATTACAGCAAAGAACTTAGTCCAATGTCTATGGATAAATATATATTACCCACTATTTTTCTTATAGATTTACTATTAAAAAATTGCCTTGGGATCTTGGTTGGTGCTTCTTTGCTGGATTTAACACCTCTTCTCGTTTGCATGGTTCAATAGTCTCGTAATTCTTAAATATTGTATTGACTCAAATAATTTGAGAAAATATGAAGCATTGAACAATTATGTGAAAATGCATTGTGTCGATCACATGAGGCTTCTATGGAAACATAAATGAATTTCACACTGTTTCAAACCAACATTCAATTCTTTTCGTAATGTAGATAGAACATGGCAAACTAATTCACGATGCGGGAGTTGGGGCCCCGCCCAAGAAGTTTCATTCTCATCTCAACCTTGTTGAGCGGACGATATCTTATTTCCCTCTTGCTTCCTTGATTCCTTCACTCGAAAAGGAAACATATTATTGGTTGTCCATCCCCTGGCCTCTATTTGAGCACTTTTACTTTATTAATGAAATTATCAAATTTCTTCTTCGCAAATATTTTGAAAAAAAAAATGATATATGCTAGTTGAAGTCAAATGGGGCTATGAAATCAACCAAAATATCAAAATTCAAGTTCATCGTTGTTATACTTACGGTCAAGTTGACATTACAATAAGTTTATTTCTAGATATGCAATTATTAAGCTTTAATGCTAAAAACGCATCATGTAGGAAGTTTAATACTTAAAATAATATTTCAAGGCATTAAACAATGTATCAAAAACACAATTACTCCCACAGGTTGCAATAAAAACAAATCTTCAACAAAGCATTGGTTGACGCACCCCAGTCGCTTGAAATGACCAATAGCACAATCTACGAAATTGACCTCCCTATTATCGAATCAACAAAGATGAATATTATRGGATCAAAGAAWTTTTTTTTGTGTGAGAATTGAATTGGAAAAGCTTTTTACTTATTCTAATTTTTAAGGCCTTATCACAGTAAGAATGCAAACTTATCCTAACCCACTGTTATCTACAAAAGCCAAACATCAATAGCGCCTGTAAATCAACTATACATAGTTATAGCCAAAAATCAAGTTATAGTTTATATTTGCATTTGCTCACACCCTTTTTAATGATACAAGCACAATAGAAAAAAAGTATGTGGATAAAATTTTGGACTAGAAAATGATGATTTTGCAACAATGGGGCTTGTTTGAGACCAATTCCCGCTTACAAAAATTGCCCTCCACTTTTTTATTTTCCCACTCTCTTTTATCCCCTTCTTTTCCCTCTTCTATATTTAACCGAATTCCCCTTTCTTTTTCCTCTCTACTTTCTCTTTCTGGTTACTTAGTCGTTTTTATGAAAATGTTTAACTATGCGGGTTGACAGACTCATGGGTTCACATTTCCATTCATGCTTTTATATCACGACTCCGACTGACCGCTTCCGCATTCCTTAGTTAGCCACTTTTTCGATCGTGGATTCCTGGGCAGGCGGGCTCTAGATTTCACTTCCATTGTTCCGTGACCTACAAACAACACCTGGACTTCCACGATATACAAATTGACTGCCAGACTCCCACATCATCCCCTCTTCCGTGTTACACATTTTTCACTCAAAAGTTTCGAGACATATAATTTGACCGTCGAGGCCTGATCCGAAAAGATATTTTAAATGACAGTGGTTGAGTTATTAAGCATGTGTTGATTAACCAATTAGGAAGCTTAAAGAAAGAGGAAGAAGTTATAGAAGAAGCATAACAACCATATACACATATGCAAATCTGAAATAAAGCATAAACAACAACAAACCATAAACACTAATGTGATAATGGAGTTCGACAATCTCGCCTACGTCTTCGAGCCTTTGTCTCAGTGGGATTTTCTTATTTCAGTTCAAATATCTAAAAGTACATCATGACAAAAGGTTACAACAATGAGCTGGTAGTGTTCTACCAAATCTCATGAACCCATCAAAACTGACGACACCCAAATAGGATGAACGAGGCTCCAATAAATGGCCCGCAAAGGTGCGCTCCTCAATAGCTTCCCTGCATGACAATGGCTTTGGCTCAACAATACAACATCATAAACCTGTTCTGAACCTCCTTTCATGGCCTCAAGAAGGCCCAGTTTATATAGATACGAAGTTGGTAACCATCTCCCAACTTCCCCCCAAGATCTGGCCTCAAAAAGGGCCCAATATCCCCCAATATTGGCCAAAAATCTCCAAAATCTGTTGAATAATATCCATAAAATTACTAATATAAAGTTTAAACCCACTTTATAACAAAACATAGGGCACAAACCCCTATTGTGCTGGTCCCTGGTCCTATGGGCACGCTCCATGTGATCTCGGTCTAGGCTCTCACATTTAAGCCCCGAGTCTTTAGCACTGCACTGGTTATATGGGCCATATGACCACATACCATAACTCCACACGCCAACACAGGTGTAGCCTCTGGTCGGTGGGCTAGCCCGACTGACCGAGGCTAACTCCCAAATTCTCCATTATCCGTAAGCCCTGAGTCTTATGGCGTTGAGAGTTGGAACCGCACCATGTGTCAAGCTTATGGGCCGTGGTCATATGCTATGGTCACGGGAAAGTGGAAACCATTCGCGTCGGGGTTGTTTACACGGCATATACCAAGACTTGCGACCGGGGCTTGGGCTAGGCCCCAACCCTATTCTCCTCTGCCCACAACTTTAAACAAGTTTAAATATCAACTCTGAACATATGTTAATAAGGAACATAGCAGGCGGGTTGGTGGCCCGGCCTGCCCAAAGTGCTCCTCCCCGATGCCTGAGGTCCCGCTGTTGATTCCTAGAGAGTCCGATATCATTTTTACCACATGAACCAATGAACCAATCCATGGGTGCCATGTGGCAACTCACGTTTGGGCCACGTGACACCGTACCTTATGCCAACTAGCTGCCAAGTGTCAACACACTATTTGACCTGCTCTTCCACACGTACCAGCCACATCAACACACCTGCCACATCGTCTGTACAGGCATGCCACATGTCAAATGCTCACTGGTCCAGTTTTCTACCTTGTCAGCATGCTTTCCCAGTCATTGCCTGCCACATGTCATTGTACGGGTGTGCCATGTGTCACCACTGCAAGGGTGACACGTGTCACTCACTGATTGGTCCCTTGTACCTGTCCACGTCATCTGTCCGTACGCCCAGTCACCCTGCCATGTGTCACCTCTAGAAGATACCACGTCAGCGCTGAATGTGCCTTGTCACGTCATTTGTACGACCGTACAACTTGTACAATCAACTTCCACGTGGCACTGTATGAACTGTACAGACTGCACAATCATCATTTTTTTGCCTGTTTGGCAAAACGAATAGATCGCCATAACTTGAGAATACGACGTCCGTTTGAGCCCATTCAAGTTGCGTTGGGTTCGTATCAATGAGGCCTACACACACGTCTATTTTGAAGAGATTCCGAGGACTTTGATTTTTAGGCCTTTCTGAGCCCTATCAAGCTCCTAGATCCAATTCTGGATCACACGTCCCCACTAAATGACCTTTTGGTCCCAAAAATGTTACAAAATGGATCTTATTGATTACATACTCATAAGGACAAAAAAAAAACACTATGTTGTACAAAAATGATGTTATAACAGGTCATCATTTCAACATGTGTGATTACATTAATGGAAGCAAAATACAATGAAGTTGTGACATCCACTTCTGGAAAAACCAAGTGGCTGGTTTCTTTCCTTCATGGTGTTATTTTTTCTTCACTAGTAATCCTTCTTCCTTCGTGAGTACATGCACAATCCTCTTGTCCTTCTTTGGACAAAGCTCCAGATTAAGCTTCCAACAATTAGTCTTTTGATGTCCACCCCTGTTGCAAAACGTGCAGTGAGTTTTTGGCATCCAAACTTGTTTTACCTTCTCTTTCTTCCATTTTGGAGTTGAGTCTTTATGTCATTTTCCCATCCCGATCGACATAAACTTCATGTACACATATTGTCTCTTCCAACACTTGGCAACACAATGCTTGGGTGAATGACAAAAAGTACATGGATACATATCCCACAAGTTTTGGATTACATGATTATGTTTTTTATAATCAAAAAGAGAATTGGTAAAAACATGACCATTATACCTTCCTTGCTGATCTTCACTTTTCTTTGAGGATTACTTGCATTCACTACCACAATCAAGGAGTGATACACCATCACCTTTCGTGAAGTGTTCCTGCAATGACATAAGCTAGCCATTTGAAGCATTACTTGCTTCCGAAGTTTTGGAACCCATCTTGGAGGATGCTCCAATCTCCACTTCGCCATATTCCAATCCTAAATATCAAGGCCTTTCCACAACCTCAATGGGATTAACGATACCTTGACGCTTACATCCAAGGCCCTTTCCTTCTTCATAACCCATCTTGGTTAGCAATTTCAAACCTATACCTCTTGTATGTTTTTCAAATGCACCAAAACCATCTTGATGGGAACAAGGAGAATTTGATGAATGACCTTCACTGCATACCTCAGAGATGTTTTTTGAAACATATGTAGAAGGCACTTCCTTCAATCCTTCTTTGACTTTGTTGTTCTTTGAAGCTTTCTCTTGAACCGATCTCTTTCGTTCCAAGTATTCTTCATACAACACTTTCACCATCTCGGCCATGGCAAACACCAAATTTCTGAATTCCTTCTCATCTTGAGAAAGTCCTCCTGTAGATTCCATTTTCTCCCTTGAGATGAGCTCTTCCCTAGTAAACATGCAAAAATCAAATCCAAACGTCAACTAGCTCTGATACCACTTGATCCGAAAAGATCTTTGAAATGACAATGGTTGAGTTATTAAGCATGTGTTGATTAACCAATTAAGAAGCTTAAAGAAAGAGGAAGAAGTTATAAAAGAAGCATAACAACCATATACACATATGCAGATCTGAAATAAAGCATAAACAACAACAAACCATAAACACCAATGTGATAACGAAGTTCGACAATCTCACCTACGTCTCCAAGCCTTTGTCTCAGTGGGCTTTGCTTATTTCTGTTTGAAGCTTTACAAGTACATCATGATAGTGCCAAAAGGTTACAAAAATGAGCTGGTCATGTTCTACCAAATCTCATGAATCCATCAAAACTGACGGCACCCAAATCGGATGAACAAGGCTCCCAGAAATGGCCCACAAAGGTGCGCTCCTGAATAGATTTCCTGCATGACAATGGATTTGGCTCAACAATCCGGTAGCATAAACCTATTATGAACCTCCTTTCATGGCCTTACGAAGGCATGGTTTATATAGATCTGAAGTTGGTAACCATATCCCAACTTGCCCCCAAGATCTGGCCTCAAAAAGGGCCCAATAGCCCCCAATATTGGCCAAAAATCTCCAAAATCTGCTGAATAATATCCATAAAATCACTAATATAAAGTTTAAACCCACTTTATAACAAAACATAGGGCGCAAACCCCTATTGCGTTGGCCCCTAGTCCTATGGATGCACTCCACGTGATCTCGGGCTAGGCGCTAATGTTTAAGTCCCGGGTCTTTAGCGCTACACTGGTCGTATGGTCCATATGGCCACATACCATAACTCCACACGCCAACACAGGTGTAGCCCCTGGTTGTCGGGCTAGCCCGACCGACCGGGGCTAACTCCCGAATCTTTGCATTATCCGTAAGCCCCGAGTCTTATGGCGTTGAGGGATGGAACCGCACCATGTGTCAATCTTATGGGTCGTGGTCATGTGTTATGGTCATGGGAATGTGGAAACCATTCGCATTGGGGCTGTTTACACAACATATACCAAGACTTGCGACCAGGGCTGGGGCTAGGCCCCAACCCTATTCTCCTCCGCCTGCAACTTTAAACAAGTTTAAATATCAACTCTGAACATAGGTTAATAAGGAATATGACAGGCAGATTGGTGGCCCAGCCTGCCCAAAGTGCTCCTCCCCGATGCCCGAGGTCCCGCGGTCGATTCCCAGGGAGTCTGATATAATTTTTACCACATGATCCAATGAACCAATCCATGGGTGCCATGTGGTAGCCCACGTCTGGGCCACGTGGCACCGTACCTTATGCCAGCTAGCTGCCAAGTGTCAACACACTATTCGACCTGCTCTGCCACACATACCAACCACGTCAGCACACCTGCCACATGTCAGACATGCCACGTCATCTGTACGGGCGTGACACGTGTCAAATGCTCATTGGTCCAACTTTCTGCCCTGTCAACATGCTTGTCTAGTCACCGTCTACCACATGTCTTCATATGGGCATGCCACATAATCCGTATGGACATGCCACGTGTCACCACTGCAAGGGTGACACGTGTCACTCCCCAATTGGTCCCCTGTACCTATCCACATCACCTGTCCGTATGCCCAGTCACCTTGCCATGTGTCACCTCCAGAAGATGCCATGTCAGCGTTGATTTTTCCTTTCCATGTCAGTTGTATGACTGTACAACCTATACAAACAACTGCTACGTGGCACTGTACGGACTATACAGTCATCATTTTTTTTGCATGTTTGACAAAATGAATAGATCACCATAACTTGAGCATACGACGTCTGTTTGAGCCCGTTCAAGTTGTGTTGGGTTTGTATCGACGAGGCCTACACACACGTCCATTTTGAAGAGATTCTGAGCACTTTTATTTTTAGGCCTTTCTGAGCCCTATCAAGCTCCTGGATCCGATTTTGGATCAGGGTCTCATGTCTCCTGGGGATCCCTTGTCACCCTATTTTGAAGCTCGTCCGACCGCTTTCCATACTTGGCCATTTCTTGGAATCTCTTTCGCGGATCGTCGGGTTGGTGGGTTCATAAAATCTCCACTTCCTAATCGTTGTTTCCTGTGCCCGCCACCTTCACACTTCTTTCCAAGTATTCAATAACTAAGGTTTAATGCTAACAACTCATCATGCAACAATCGTAAAGATTTTCATTAATGATCAAAAGGCTCGAAGGGACAGTCACACTGATTATCCCTACACAATTTGTCCATAAACATGCAGAAAATATCTTGCCAGGTAATGGGATATCTATTACAAATTTCAATATATTAGCGAAAACGAGTCCGATCGACTGTTTCCCTATTCCATACTTAGCCACTTTTTCGATTGCAGATTCCTGAAAAAGAGGGCTCAAAATTGCGCTTCCATTGTTCCGCGACTTGCAAACAACACCCAAAGTTCTGAGATATACAAAATGACCGCTGGACTGCCCCATCATGCCTTCTTTCGTGTACTATACTGAGATGCCCAGTTGGTACTATACTGAGATGCCCCATCAACTGGATAGACATGTTGCAAATATACTAGTTGGTACCATACTGAGATGCCCAGTTGGTACTATACAAAGATGCCCTCTTCCTGGAGAGAAATTGCAGATCAACCTCTGCAAATATATAGAAAAAACTAGCAAACACAGAGGTCACACAAGAAGATCAAAGAATTTTCAACATTGGACACATTTAAAAAAAAAATTATATTTGTTTATTTGCTACCGCATATAACTTTATTTATCCTAACACGTATAGAGACACACAAGCCAAATGATCTATTTAATAGAATGAAATGGATGTTGCTTACTTTGTCCATGGGAAAAATTAAAGAAGTGACTATGAAAATTGTACTTAAATCTAAATATTGGGATGAAAGTCAGTTGGAAGTATACATAGATCATTATGAATGAATTTCATAAATAAATTAAAGAGATAAAACATACAAGGTAGGAACGAAAATTTCGAACATGACAAGTCAGACTCCAACAATATATCAAGTTACACGTGATGGGGTTATCTGTGCTCTTTAGTAGTTGTCTGTTATACTACTGGGAATAGGAAAAATTATAGAATCTTATTAAGAAAATAAAACCAAGATGGATTATGCAAAACACAGTATAATTAGAATGAAAATACTTTCAAAAACTAAATGGTTGCAATGCCAGAATTGCTCTAGGAGATTAACCCTCTGGCACCTTCTCTCTCCGAAATGAATGTGAGTTGTTGATCAATTTCCACTTTGCCATCTAGGCGAACCTGACACTTTAGCGTCCCTGCTAAAGTTTTACCCACTTGCCAATTTAGCGATGGAACAAATTTCTAACAAAGTGACTTTCTCACTAATTACTTGTTAACCCCATATTAATATAATATTATGATTAACTAATTCGGGAATTCGGGACTCTGGGCTTCGGGGGAACTGTGTTTGTTTTGGAAGGAAAAATCCCAGAGTAACATTCTCTCGGAGTCATGTAGCAGGTTGACGTCTTATGGCTGGCGTGTCACACAGTGCCACGTGTCATTTTCTGCATGGATACCACCTGTACTTCCTGCTGCTTGCCACGTGTCCGCTGCAGTTTCCATTTGCCTCCGCTACTTCGGGCTTCTCATTCTTCCACGCCCGCCCCATACCAGTGCATTTATTCCCATTCCAACCCGACAGGGATTACACTGCCATGCAACACTTGTTATTTTTAGCCTTTATAAATATTCCCATCTTTATCTAATTTTTAATTTTAATTCTTTTGCTTTGCTCCTTACCTTATCACCCTCACTATTTTTCTATTCACTCTCTTAACCTCATTTCCCCATTGACTTTCCTTTTTATCTAGTTAATCTTTTTATCAACTCTCAATCATTTTATCTCTCTTTAATCACTTTTTCTACTTTGATTTATTTACTTAATTTGATTAATTATTTCCATTCTAAATAACTTTTCCCTTGCTTTATTATTTTATCATATTTTTTGAACATTTTATAAACTTCTAGAATCTCTTTTACAACTTATTAGCTTCACCTTCCTCAATAATAAGGATAATAAGTAGAGGAAATTTTGGACGTGTCAAAACCCCACACACAATCTTCATCTCTCTAGCAATTTATTAAAATATTCTTAAGAAGTAATAATAATATATTTCACGCCAGCACGGGTGTAAATGGATTGGCAAGTGCCGTGTAAATGGAAAGAAATTTGTAAAATGAAATCTCATGTTCGATTCTCACCCGAATTTACTAGTGCGCCATGGTTGCACCTGGAGTTATAGTGATAGACCCCGTGTCACTCGAGTACGAGTTGCCAATTCCCCCGGTGAAATTAAATAATAATACATTTCACTTTTACCAAAATAAAATATCTAATTTTTACTTTCAATAAATTAGAAAACAAAAGCAGCTTGAGGAAAGGCCTGTTTTTTTTCTTCGAAAAATAGATAGAGATTAGGCATATTTTTAATTCGTGGTTTTTTCCCACCTTACAAGCCAGGGAGCAGAAGAGATAAGGCTCCTGTAAGCTTCTTTCGTAGGTGCCGCAGATGTTTCCAGATCCTTTAAAAGGCCGAGTATGAGGCCTCTGGTTTAAGAAGAGTACCTTTGCACTATTTGTAGTGTACGCCCGCAAGAACAGATAATTTCAATCAAATTTATACTCCAAGACTTCAAGAATTTTCTGGATACGTGAATTGTTGAAGCTTTGAGCAAATTTAAGCTCGGTTGCCTGTAGCTCACCTGAACATATAAGGAATCGATCAATTTCTCCATGTCGTTGAGTCTGATGACACCGTGTTAGACACATATCTGAACCTGCGTGCAGGTAATTTGTCATTTCATTTCATTTTAGCAAAAGCAAAGCAAGATAACTGTTGAATTACAGAGACAGGCAATTTGTCATTTCATTTTAGCAAATGCAAAGCAAGATAACTGTTGAATTACAGAGACAGGCAATTTGTCATTTCATTTCATTTTGACAAATGCAAAGCAAGATAACTGTTGAATTACAGAGACAATTAGAGCAGAGGAGAATATTTATTTTACCTAGGGCAAGCGGTGCTTCGGTGAAGTGGCAAGCAATGCAGGAGAATGCTCTGATAGCAATCCGGGCATAAGATGTTCTTCTCGTTCTTCTTTGCAGTCTCACGAGTGGCACAAGGCATGAAGAATTTATCCGTGAGTAGAGCATCTAACCAGGTCAGTCTCTCCTCAACCTCGCAAGCCACAAACCCAACTTGAGCACACACAATTCATTCAAAATTCCAATCAATTTCACCCATTTGGCTACTGCCAGGTTTTTATATTTGTTAATTTAACATCGGTGTGTAGATTGATGGACTTCAATCCTTTTTTCATTATTTCTTTGCATCTAGCTATTTCCTTTTTTACACTACAGTGTTAGAGTTTGTTTTGCCTTCATTGGCATATTTTAAATTATGTGCAACCATGCTTTTTAAAATAATAAGAATATATATATATATTCTAGATAAATCTGGTTTTTATGGAAATACTGATGGTAAAGGATTTAAACTAGAAAGGTATATCTTATATGATGTACATAAATTTTCTAATTGAATACGTTTTCGGTCATTAAATTCTTCAAAGTGGACTTTAATTTGTGTTGATTTATTCTTTTTACATCGAAGGGGGTGTTTTTAAGGGGAGGTTCCTCTCCCGGTCTTTGTCGTCTGTCAATGGCGTATAATAACATGTCACCTGTTATTCAACCATCGACCAATCTCATGTCTCCACATATCTTCTCCTTTACTGACTCGGCGAGGGCTTTTAAGTTCCTTCTTCATCTCGGGTGGGCGCTTCCATGATTTTTCTTCATCCTGGTGTTTCCTTTGCTTACGCAACATAAAAATAATCCAGATCTCCCCACAGAAAAAGAAGGTTCAGGTTCGATTCTCAGCGTTTTCTGTATGGTTTTATCTGAGAATATCGAAAGCTATACGCTGGACTTGGTCAACGACGTCAACTGGAACAGGGGATGTGCATGACCTTCAATGCATTCCGAGACATTGATATTCGAGTTATACATTCTTGAAGCTATTTTCCCAAGGCTTAAATTGTTCATCTTTCAACAACTTAACTTTCTGCTAATGCAAGCTTGCAATCAACACAGTTGAGATTGGAGTGTTGCATAAAATTTGAAAGAGTGTTCTAGGCAGTGTTGCAAAAATCTCTGTTTTTGTTTGTTTGTAAGTAAGTGTTTGTATTATAAGTTACCTCTCAGATCCGAAAAATACAGTTATGTCATTTTGTAAATAGAGTCTATTGGTTTGCACTGCCCATGAGGGAAACCCGTACAACCAGATGATAAAAATAATCTTGTTTCTAGAGTTTGAATACTTGCAATATCCAACTAGTAACTTACTATGTACTCTATGTGGTCTATAAGATTTGGTGCCACGCAGGGCTATGACAAAAATAAGCAAAACATTGCCATCAACATAATCCTAAAGTAAGAACCTGAAAACAAGAATTCATTTTGAATCCGGAGCCGGGCAACCTCTCTTTCCTATGTCACTTGTTGTTGGGGCCATAGTTGTCGCTGCTGTCGAAGGAGCCGAAGAATGGTTGAGAAGAGCAGCTATCAAAGCCTCCATCCATTCTTCGTGTTGATCTCTGAGCTCTGTTTTATAAATTAAATTCGCCACGTCGTGTTGGACGTCGAATACCAAACTCTGCAAATTTTCCAATGCTGCCAGGAGTTGCGAGAAGTCGCCACAGGCGCAACAAAAGGGAGGAGGGGGCTGAGAAGGGGTCGTCGCCGAGGGGATGGAAGTGGTACCAATAAGGGAAGCTAGTCGAGGAGTGGTGGGAGGGCTGGACGGATGAGAGGTGGTGGGAAAATTCGGGAAGGCGCTAGGATCAAAGCTCAGAGAGTTCCCATGACTGTCAAACCATTCCACTCGACAAGCCCTAGGAGAAGACAAAGGAGAGAGGTCATGTTGACTTGAGGAGGACGAAGGAGAGAGGTCAGGAAGATCAGAAGTGGACTTAGGGGAGAGGGACGAAATGGGAAACGACTGTAGCTGGCCAGGAATGCGGGGGACCTTTCTCCAGAATGCTTGGTACCAGGCCGGACCCCATTTCAGCTTTCCGCGCTGTCGAGGCATATCTAGGCGAAGGAGGATGCGGAGGATGACTGGCAGAGAAGAAACCGGGAGCCGAGAGGGAAATATGGGCGAAGGAAAGTTGCAGGTAAAATTCCTAGTAGAGGCACTGCAGTCTGGAGGACAATGGAGAAACATAAGCCCTGAAGCAGTATGAAGAAACCATCGAAGGTGACAAGACAAAATTCCTGCACAAGCCATCACCATAACTGGGACAAGAGAGATGGGACGTTGAAGCCGCTGGATCGTGCACTCGTCGGAGGAAATGAAGAGAAGAGGATTGATGCGTCTCATTAAAATGTTGTGGGTGATGACCGAAGTCCGGGGTAAGAGGCCTTCTAGAGCCAATTGCTCGCAAACCTCCCACGTGTCCTCTTTCAGACTGATGACACCCCATCTGGGGAGTTTTATGTGTTGAGTGCCTGTGCGATGTATTCCTTGACTATAGGGTGATCCGGGTGCATGGAGGGGTCACAGCTGAGGTCACTCCCATCCAACTCCACGCCGAAGTTTGCCAGCTTGTCTGCAATTTGGTTCTCCCTTCTTCTGACATGGGAAGGAATGAGAGCAAAGTGAGGTTACAAAAGGTAGTAGATATCTATCAGGCTACTTGTAAGACACCAACTGGGGGAGACTCTGTTTGGATATGCACCATTAAGGATGCGAGAAAAAATATTTATGATTATCTGAGAATCCCCCTCCACGATTAATTTATTAATACCTTGATTCTGAGCATAATGTAGGCCTTGAAGTAATCCCCATAGTTCAGTCGCATTATTGGTATTATGCCCAATGGTGCCTGTTAGAACATGTAAGATGTCACCTTTGCAGTCACGAAAAACGACTCCAAATCCAGCCGGTCCTGGGTTTCCCTTAGATGCTTCGTCGAAGTTGAGCTTGATGAAACCTGGCGGAGGGGGTTGCCATCTAGGTAGACCACTTGGGGCCGAAGGCTTAGGAATCAAAGTGGGGGGCGGAGAGTCAAGGACGAGGTGCCAACAAGTGAGGATATATTGTTCATGAGAGGGACAAATCATGTTGTCCTCTTTCCAGGTTTTCATATTGATAGTTTCTTGTATGTTGTTCTGGACTTTGATCCATACTAGTCACCATTCTAAGTGGGAGGATTGGAAGATGCGGCGATTCGGTTCTTTCTAGAGCTGCCATAGAATGAAACCTGGTAGGAGTTGCTAGACACGATTGAGAATGGGAGACCCATAATCTGAGTCATGCCATCCTTCAGTGGTGTCTCTGAGACTGGTGCATTGCCGATTAGAGGTGTGCATCATCACTGCACAATGGTCCCAAACCTGAGAGTTGAAGGAGAAAGATTAAGGAGGTGGTTTTGAGTCTCAACCTTGCTGCAATAGAGTGGACACATGGAAGGTCCCATGAAGCCCCGTTTTGAAAGATTGTCCCAAGTGAGGATGCTCTGATGGGCCACTAACCAAAGAAAGGTACTAATCTTAGGCCAAAGTCTTGCCCCCCAAATTTTGTGCCAAACAAGATCTTTTGGGAGAAAGTTGTGGCCATCTTTGAGGCTGTACGCTTCTCTGATATTGAAGGCGCCACTCGTTGAGTGAACCCACCTAAGGATGTCTGTTCCCTGATTGATTTAATTTTTCATGATTTGACTTTCTTGGGCCAGGGCTGAATATCCACTTGCGAGGGAATGTTGAAATCAACTTGAGAGGATTTCCATCTGTGCCAGGTGTCTCCTGGATCATCAATTTTCCAATAGTCCGCTATCGATATAAGGCATTCTTGAACCATAGGGCCTTGGAAGTCAACCACGATAGGATCCTCGACTAGGATAGACATTTGTTGCCATGAATCATGCCAAAAAGAGGCAGTGTCGTCTCGTACTTCCCATAAATCATGGTCCGTTATGAGTGCAACATTCCAAATTAGGGACTCGGGTCCTTGCTCATTCCATCTAATAAGATTTTCCTCCGAAGTATTAGGGGCATACTTCTGTCTCCAGAGGCGAGCCCATAGATCCGTGGCACACTTTATCCATCGCCACCAAATCTTGGTGCTCATGACTTTGTTAAGAGTTATTGGGTCTCAGATTCCCAACCCCCCGTAGGCTTGGGTCTACACAATTTTTCCCTGTTGATCAAGGCCCATTTGCATCCTTCTTTTGTGCCCTGCCAAAGAAATTTTCTTTTCAAGTTTTTTATAGTCGTAAGAATGAACCCNTATTGGGTCTCAGATTCCCAACCCCCCGTAGGCTTGGGTCTACACAATTTTTCCCTGTTGATCAAGGCCCATTTGCATCCTTCTTTTGTGCCCTGCCAAAGAAATTTTCTTTTCAAGTTTTTTATAGTCGTAAGAATGAACCCGGGAGTTGCAATGGAAGAGAAGGAATAGATGGGAAGAGCTTGAAGCACATATTGCAAGAGGATGAGACGACCTGGGAGATTCAAGAAGCGGAAGCTCCAAGAGGAGATTCTCTTCCCCAGGTTGGAATGGAGACCCTCCCAGGAGGTGTTTCGCTGGGATTTATCAATATGCATAATACCAAGATATTTGGACAGAAGGGAGCTTCGACTGAAACCCAAGAGATGGGTGATGTGAAGTTGAACAGGAGGGGGGGGTGTTAAAAAATAATATTTACGATTTGTTTTTGTTGATATCCATGCTCGAGGATTCATAGAAGGTTTGGAAAATATCTCGTATACAGAGGGATTTGCAGACTGTGGGGACACCCATCATCAATGTATCGTCGACGAACTGGCTATGTGAGATAGGGGGAGATATACCATG
>SNQJ01S0035321.1:179773-191520 GCA_010110895.2 Picea sitchensis
TAGTATTTTGGGCACTATAAGTTTAGACCTGGGTACATTTTTTGAACAGAAAAAGTAATGTGAATGGTAGTATGTATAATTTTTTTGTTTTCTTTTTTTTTTGCATAAATGTAGAAGTAGACGCACAATTTGGATGAAGTATGCAGGTCAAAGTTTTGTAACCATACCTCTTAGTCTACGGATCTTGCATTGTGTTGAGCGTTTTAATTGCGCTCGTCGATACTTCTTGTGAACTACAAAGCATGTGTTGCAGATGACATCAACATATTTATTGTGGCATAGATGAATAAATAACTCAGGATATTTGTTTGGTAAACATAGCAAGAGCACAATGTATGAATCTTTACTTTTGGCCTTGTCATTATGTTGATGTTTGTGATGATTGACTACTCATGCACATGTCAATCGTCCAACTTTTTCTGATGCAAGCATGTGTACATGAACATCAAAACACCTAAATAATCATATGCATTGTTAATTGCTCATAATTGTTCTGGATGACACATACATACTCGAAGGGGATGGAGTATGAAACATGGTGTCAAGGGATACTCAATAAACGTGAGGACCCGATAGTCAAATTGTATGTCTCAGAAATTTTCAGTGCAAAAATGTGTAACACGGAACAGGGCATGATGGGGGAGTTTGGCAGCCAGTATGTATATCATGGAACTCCGGAAGTTGTTTGTAGGTCACGAAATAATAGAAGCGCAATCTTGAGCCCGCCAACCCGAGAGTCTGGCTGTCAATTTGTATATCGCGGAACTCCGGGTGTTGTTTGCAGGACACAGAACAATAGAAGCGCAATTTTGAGCCTGCTAGCCTGGGAACCCGCGATCGAAAAAGTGGCTAAGTATGGAATGAGGAAGCGATCGGTCAGACTCATGATATAGAAGCATGAGTATAAATGTGAACCTGTGAGTCCGCCAACCCATGCACCTAGACATTTTCGGAAAAAACGACTAAGTAAAGTGACCAGAAAGGGAAAGTAGAGGGGAAAAAGAAAGGGGAATTCGGTTAAGTATAGAAGAGGGAAGAAAAGGGGATAATAGAGAGAGGGAAAATAGAAAAGGGGAGGGAAATTTTTGGAAGCGGGAAGTCTCAACAAAGGCCCATTGTTGCCAAATCATCATTTTCTAGTCCAATATTTTATCCACCTACTCGTTTTGTGTGTTTGATTTACTATCACAATTGGTATACCTTTTCGAAGATTGTACTTCAGCTTCCTCTGTTGTGGCATATAAGATTTCATCCTCTTGTCCAACTAATTTGTTTCTTTCAATGTAGCAATGCAGAAAATATTATGGACATGAAGGTAAGTTGGTATGTAGAAAGACATGTAAAAAAATAAATACAGTTCTATTTATTTCAATGTAGCAGCACAAAAAATAAAATTGACATGAAGATAAGCTATTATGTAGGAAGATATGTAGTATCTACATACAATAAATTAGGTGCAAAGCAGTAGAATAAATATGCAGACAATAAATGAAATACAAAACAATGGAATATGGAATAAGAGTAGAAGCATGCACCTTTGTATCTCCTCTTCTACATTTGTGGTCAAGAGTCCTTCGTCTTATCAAATTATTATGTTTGTTTCAATGTGGGAACACACAAAATACAATGAACATGAATGTAAGTTGGTATGTAAGGGAAAACAAGTAGTATATACATACAATGAATGAGAATCAAAGGAATAGAATAAAAGATAGAGTTAGAAGCATGAATCTTTGTTTTTCTTGATCCATGGTTGTGGTTATATAGAATTTTTCCTGTCCAAAATATATTACAAGCCATAAAATATTAAGAAGTTAGATGATCCTAGCTGAATGATTTGGTTTTGTGCAACAAAGTATCCAGATATGCTTTGAGACATGGAAATATAATTTTGTAATATGTTTGTTGTATATTTCATAATTCAAGTACAAGACAAATTGTATCATGGCCAGACCAATTTGTGTATAAGATAAAGAGGGTGTATTGTGATATGGGCACATTTGACCATACATGGTCAATAAGTGCGTTTTGTACCTGTTTTATCTTAACCAAAAGAAAGCGGAGATTGTAATTGCACATGTAGTTTTCCAATTCTTTTGTTATGGCACTATTTTGTAGCATGTCAACACTGAAGTCTCCTAGAATGATAATGGTTTCATTCAAATGTAAATGGTGCAATGCATTTGAAAAAACATTCATTATGTTGGCAATGTTGCACGTGGAGTGGCATAGAGATTGAATATTGCAATTTGCAATCCATGGAAAACTACTCTTGCTAACACCATCTCAACATATTTTTCTTCTACAAGAACATTTTGCAAAGGCATGTAGGTATGGTTCAAAGTTTGGAGAAAAAATTGGAGCAAAATTTAAGAGCAGGAGGGAAAGATATGCCAACCTCTATGGAAAGTCTGCAGCATGGGATTGATGAATAAATACCTAAACATTCTTATTTGCAAATTGTAAATAGTAAACGGTAAAGAACAAATACGAATGAAACTATGGTATTGAAACTTACTCATCAACGATGAACGACAGAATTGCAGGTCCAATTGAGAGTGCAGGATTTTAACCCTGCAAAGTGCAATAACAGGTCCTAGAACTACCCAGGATTTGCATTCCATGTCCTGGAACTTTTTTCTTTATAACTTACTGAAATATGTCACCGATAAAGATGGATAATGCCTGGAAATGGTGTGCAATTTTGTTGCAGCTTAGTTATCGTTGTACCATACCTAGCCCTTCTACACCTACCTGCAGTTTTATTCTATAAGAACATCCTGCAAAGGTAACAAGCTTGACATTGTCTTTTTCATGTGAAAGACATAGGTTCGATTCTCGTACGGGATAGGTAGGTACTCATTCCCGGGAAAGATGGGAATATCATTGAGGGAAAGGTGTGAAGGCTAAAGAATTCCTTATTCAATTGAGGCGTTAGATTTCCACTTCGTCACATATAGAAAAGGACAAGGATTTGTAATGCTAGAAAAAATGACAGTCGCAGTTGTGCAGGCGACATTGGCATGCACATGGTGCAGATCCTGGGGAAAAAATCAGAGGAAAATATAAGAGGAGGGGAAAAAGATATGCCAACCTCTATGGAAAGTCTGTAGGATAAGAATGATGAATAAATACTTAAACATTCTTACTTGCAAACTGCAAACAACAAACAGTAAACAATGAATACGAATGAAACTATGGTATTGAAACTTACTCGTCAATAATGAACGACATAATTGCGGGCCCAATTGTGGGTGCAGGACTTGCACCCTGCAAAGTGCAAAAAACAGCTCCAACTATCGGTGCAGGACCCCAACCTTGCAAATTTGAAGCAAACAAAAGTAAGCAAAAGCAACAAACTAGTGAGAAAGCACGAATAGGTCCAACTGCAAGTGCAGGACCTCAACGCTGCAAAATTGAACCAAACAACAAGAAGCAACAACTAATGAACCAGTGAACAAGAAGCAACTAGTGAACCAGTAAAGAATATATGTATCTTCAATGATGACTAAATTGCATTCCAAGCATAGAAGAAATATGAAACATATGATGACCATGCGAGTGGAAATACTTAAACATTCTTACTTGCAAACTGTAAACAATAAACAATAAACAACGAATATGAATGAAACTATGGTATTGAAACTTACTCATCAATGATGAATGACAGAATCTCATGTCCAATTGTGGGTGCAAGACTTGAACCCTGCAAAGTGAAAAAATAACTCCAACTGCGGGTGCAAGACTTGAACCCTGCAAAGTTGAAGCAAAAAAAAAGCAAGCAACAGGAAACAAACCAGTGAGAAAGCACCAACAGGTCCAACTGCAGGTGCAGGACCTCAACCTTGCAAACTTGAACCAAACAACAACAAGCAACAACCGACGAACCAACAAACTAGCAAACAAGCAGCAACCAGTGAACTAGTAAAGAATATATGTATCTACAATGATGACTGAATTGCATTCCAAGCATAGAAGAAGTATGAAACATATGATGGCTATGCGAATGGCGATGGACAACAATTTTGTCCAAATTCACTGCAACATTGAATGGAAAAATTCGAGGAAAAATGTATTGTGGCAGGCCTATTTAAGTAAACATTTAAGGTTGTCAGGCATGTTTAAGGGCCTCACACTATGTAAAAATTTAAGTTGTCAAGCCTATTCAAGTACCTCAAAAAGAGTGTCAATGCTCAAAACTTTCGGTATGTAAACATTTCAATAAAAATAGAAATAATAAAAAAATTAAAAAAGAGCGACGATGCTCAAAACTTTTGGTATGTAAACATTTCAATAAAAATTAAAAATTAAAAAACAACGTCGATGCTCAAAACTTTGGATATCTAAACATTTAAAACATTGGGAATATCGAAGTTGGAAATAAGACTTCGAATCTATTCTCCAATGAGATGATGACATATAAGGTATTTTTTATTATATAAAAAATAATGTTTTTAGTTCTCTAGTTCGAACAATAGAGACGATGCAAAAATTTATAGTCAAAGGACATATTAATATGAACTCAGTGAATTATCGATCGCTATAGTCCCTCTACGCCTTCAGCAGGGACTAATAAAGGATTAGAAAGATAAAAAGGTAAGCACGGAGTAAAGGGGATTAATGATCAAGTAATTAAAAAGAGATATAATGATACAAGAGAGTTCATAAAAATTAAAGTAAGGGGAGAAAACGAGGTTAGGAGAGTGATAAATAAGTTGAAATTTTTTTAAGAGAGAAGCCGAAGAATTAAAGATTAGGAGATAAGATGTCACGAGAGGAGAAGAAAAATTTTGGGACTTGTTTGTTCAAGAGAAAAAAGGGAGGGGGGAGGAGGAAAGTCTTTAAGGTTAACTTAATTCCAATTATATTAATTGGAATTAATTTTGACAATTTTCTTAAGTATAATTTTAAAACAGTGTAAACTAAGTTTTATAAATTATGTAAAATGTATATTATTTAAGTTATAGTTGATAAAGATAAATAATTTGACAATTTTTTTCATATTTTCACAGTTAAATATAATTTGGAAAAAAATGAAAAAAAAAAATGTAACTACATACTTTGATCTTGCCATTGTTTTTATTTGGAATATCTTTCATGGTAAAAATTTGTATTAATGATATCAATTTTCATTATATTCTAGTAGTGGGTTAATAATTATATGATCACTTAATCATCATTGGTGTCTGGAAACATCGCATCTAGAAATTCAAACCATCTATAATATACTTTAATGGAGTGTTGGAGGAGTCTATTAGGCCACTACCAATTCCAAGGCACATAGAAAATGGTAAATGCATGTTGCATTGTCGATGGAAAGGTTTAATGGAGGAATTGTTCCATGACGTCATGATGTTGTTGCTCTCCTAGTCATTAATGAGTCATGGTGATTTTGGAAAAAATAAAAAATAAAAATTAATTTTAATGCATTTAATTTTAAAAATGAGCAGGTTCAAATCCAAAGGGGGGTAGGGTATCTACACCTCCGTCGACTTTAGCAGCCAAATCGTTGCATGGAGGGGTTCCCTTGATCCAGATGGATATCGGTAGCCACCCACCTTTTCCAACTAGCTCAAAACAGTTTTCTGGCAATTTTGGCAATTTACTATTTTTAGCAGTTTTCACTTCCAGGGCCATTTTGAGGGCCTAAATGAAATTTTTTCGGGATAGTCCCAACTCAATGATAGCCTAAGACAAGGTTGAGGCCCCAAAATTAATCTCCTTGATGATACATTTCCAACGGGCTATCATACACCTAAAATGGAGATCGTATGCAAAAGTTACGACCCCAGGAAGTTAATGTACTAACTTACCCAAACGGGGCCCACATGACTTTTGGCGCTTCATCTCCTAGGGTTAGGTTTTTGGATGTCTAGGGTTTTTGGAATTCCTATTTATTGTAAAATGCCTTCAGAGCCTTATGGTAATCATCTTCTTGCGAATGAGCGCAGTCGTCACATCTCTTCTCAGAGATAAGCCACCACCATTCCAGCAAGCTTGTTTCCGCTGCATTTTACAGTTTCAGCTTATTTCATTATTGAATAAAAAACCAATTTTACTGTATCTTTGTTATTCTGTGTTAAGAATCCGTTAATAATTTGTATTCATTTCATTCTTCTCATAAAATTTGGATCAGTGCTATCAGAGCAGTTTGCTCCTTGTCATCTTAATGCATGTCCCCAACGAGACCAGAGTACAAAGAGTTGGGTCTTGAGCTTGTTTCTCTTGAGGAAAAAATCTCTCGCACGCCCAAGCAATCTCTCATGGTAGGAGAAAAGAAAGATGAAGGGACAGGAGATCCTTTCAAACTGTTGATTGAGGAAGCCCTCACGCAACAAAGGAACAAGATGATGGATAGTTTCGCGCAAATCCTTCAGCGGCTACGAACATGCAATGCATCTTCTTCGAACAGAGGCACCACCCCCTTCAAGGTACAAATAAACTTCGATATTCCTATATTTGAAGGTCAAATAGACACAGATGTTGTAGACAAGTGGTTGAATCTACTAGAAGGGTATTTTTATGTCCATAACTTCTTGAATAGAGAAAAGATTACTTTTTCACTCCTCAAAGTCATCCCCCATGTCAAAGATTGGTGGGAAACGTTCTGTGAGAAAAAGGAAATAGAGGAACCCTCATTATTTACAGTCACGGCCACCTGGGATTCCTTCACGGATGTTATTAAGGAACAATACTACCCTATCGAAAGTTATGACGACTTATATACCAAATGGACCACACTGCGGCAAGAAAAAGACCAAGCAGTGCCAGATTTCACAAATATCTTCAATACCTTGTGCACTAAGGTGGGTATCAAATATTGATTGTCTGTTTCTCAGAATGATGCGATTGCTCTGCGTAAGATACATCAGGGAGACTGAAATGGAATTTCTGAACATCTCTCATCCTTGGTAGCCTCTTGATATAGTCAAAGTCAGGCGAGAGGAAGCTCAAACAAAAGACAATTTGGGCACAAGACATTTTCATAGAAAAAGCCAAGAAATGGTGGGCCCAACCCACAGAACAAGGACAAAGAAAATATGGGCGATCAGAACCAGCCGATTCAAAGATTGAAAGCAAATAAGGACATTGGAAAGAATAAAAGAGGAGATCTTGAGAGTGAAGAGCTTCCATGAGCCCTTAGCATATGCTTTGTTGGTGTCACTCCAAAAGCGGTTGTTGGTATGGCCGAAGTGGCAACCTCGAATGGGAATGTGGATTACGACTCACGAGCCGAAACCAAAAGGGGAAAGGCGGATCATTGGAAGTAAGTGGCTTGAGTGCCAAAACACTACCACCAAAGCTCGGCACATTGAGGCAATTGGCTTGAAGAAGGAGAAGTGCCTCCTCCATTGTCCATAAATGTGGGTAAAAGGCACCTGGGTACGCCTAAATTGTTATTAGCGTTAGCCAAAAAAGAAACTCATCTGCCAAAGTTAGTCAGCAGTTGAAAATACTGCCATATGCCTCTGTAACCCTACACCGTGGATGGCTTAAGCCAAGGAAGTGATCTCCCGTCGACCAATAGTGTCATTTGTCATCACGACCTCCAAGTCCCTTCAAAGATCAAGTATCGTGTGATGTTTCTCCTCTAGAATTTTATGATGTTCTTTGCAGGCCAACACTTATTTATGGAAACGTCATATTTTATATGAGTCTAGACCTATAAATGGTGTTATTGTGCTGAACAAGGAATTATGCAGGATACCTAAGGCGGTCCCACCTAGTGTTATTTCCTTGATCTACGCTAAGCAATGCGGGAAGGTCATCTTAGGCAGGAAGTTTGTCTTCTTCATGATTCACTCTTGAGAATAAGTGAAAGATCTGACCACATCGGGGTCTCTGTGAATTGACCTCTCCACCACGAAGCAAGTGGAATGGAGTCATGGAAGAATATAGGATGTCTTCTCCTCACCCTAAGTGCCTCTACATTGCAGTCCAAGCACTTATAGACGCTACTTCTGATAGGCGATCTAATAGCCGCTCTGTTAGATAATGAGGAGATCAACGGCAAATCAGAACTACTCCACAAGGAGGGCACATCACATCGACTCATCACTTTGTGGGATCCCAATTGTGTTGTTATAGAAGAAAGATGGAACCTATAGACTCTGCATTGATTCTTAGGACTCTAAATAAAATCATGATCGAAGCTGGGGTACCTAATTCCACTGAATGAAGCGACCTCATGATCAACTCCACGAGGCTAAATACTTGATGAATAGATATGAGTTTGGCTACCACGAGGGATACGATAGAACAAGCGGATGTATGGAAGGCGCCTTCAGAGTCAAAGGAAAGGCTTTGAACCTTCAAGTCAAAGGAAGGCCTTTTTGAATGGTTGGTCATGCCCTTTGGTTTGACAAATGCTCCAGCCACTTTCATGAGGATGATGGATGATATCCTGCGACCATTCACCAATAATTTTGTAGTGGTGTATCTGGATGACATTCTCATTTACAGCAAGACTTGGGTTGAACACTTGCAGCATATTCAACAGGTTTTTCACACCCCGCGGCAGCACAAGCTATACACCAACTTGGAAAAATGCTCCTTCGGCATGGACAAGGTCCATTACCTGGGCTACATCATTGATCAGGATGGTGTACATGTGGATCCAACCAAGATCCAAGTCATCCGTGACTAGCCAGCTCCAACCACACTCACTGAGCTTCGAAGCTTCTTGGGCCTTGCCAATTTCTACCGCAGGTTTCTGTTGGGATTCTCCCATATTGCATGGGCCCTCAGCCAAATCACCAGGGGTGGTGGTAAGGAAAAATTTGCGTGGGGTCGGCCCCAACAACAAGCGTTCAATGATTTGAAGTAACGCTTATGCTCATCCCCAGTACTTTCACTACCAGACCTGCAGCATCCCTTTGAGATCGATACAGATGCTTCAGACTATGTTGTGGGTGTCATTCTCACTCAGCACGGCCACCCCGTGGCCTATCATAGAGCTTGTTGAGAGATGGTTAGCCAATGAAGATAGTGACATTCGAAGAATTGGTCTACATGGCATAGGGGGTGTTGGTAAGACGTCGTTGCTTGACACCATTAATGACAAACCGAAGGTAAGCAATTCATTTGAGCTCATCATTAAGGTAAATGTATCCAAAAACCGTGTCTTAGATCGGAAAAATAAGCAATTCATTTAAGTTGATCATTAAGGTAATTGTATTCAAAAACCATATCTTAGATCTGTAGAATAAGCAATTCATTTGAGCTCATCATAAGGTAATTGTATCCAAAAAACATATCTTAGATTTGAAAAATAAGCAATTCATTTGAGCTCATAATTAAGGTAACTGTATCCAAAGACCATATCTTAGATTTGCATAATTGAGTTGTCGAACCATATATTAGATTTGCATAATTGTGTTGTCGGTAGATAGCAAATAGTAGTAATATGTATCCCTGACATGACTCCACCAATCAGCTCTAGTTCCAACTACACTTAGTGGTTCCAACTCCACTTTAGGTGACGCGAGGGTTTATTATTAAGTGAAGTGTTGTGTTTAAAGGTGGTCGGGGGGGGGATTTCGAGGAGGAATCACTGGTGAGTTGAGTCGAACCCACACCTCCTCTTACATTATCGGGCCTATGTGAAAATTAACAGAGGCAGTGGGGAAAAATCATGAATAAGAACAGTTGGTAAGGTTATATTGTATTTGAGAAATATTATTGGGCATGTGCGAAAATTGACAGAGGTGGTGGGGAAAAATCCTAAACAAGAACTTGCAGGGTTATATTGTATTTGAGAAAATACTATTAATTTTTTTATAAAGAACAATATTTACATCATTTTCACTGATTTACTGACAATTTGATGACGAAGGGTGGTTTCGAAGGATGGGATGGTTTCGAAGGATGGGATGGTTTCGAACAAAGATGGTTGTTTCCCAAAACCTGTCAACCAGTGGACAAGTTTTCCTTAAAAACTCTTCCTCTGGCATAAAAATGATGGGATTTGGATGGTAAACACTTCAAAATGAATTTTATAAGTGTTGATCCTTTAACCTCGAGAAAAATGCAAGAGAACTACAATTTCGATCATATTTTGTTCGGATCTTCGATGTTTAATGGAAAAACCCTAGGACTTTATTCTCATTCATTTAATGAATCTAAGAATTATACTAGATTTGGCAATGTTTTGTTTTCTTTAGTCAACATTCTTATCCTCTACCTCGATTCGTATCGTAACAGTTTTTGTATTTCAATGAATTGTGATATGTTTAATCAATTTAAAAATTAACCACAACCTTAAGGGTTTCATGAAGTTAGATTCTATTCACTAAAATATTAGAAGGAAGAAAAAAGGTTGGATCTTTATATAATACATGCATACTTTTGAATAGTAGGCCCAAGATTCACATCATTTGAATCTATGTTTTGACACCATATGTAAAGGTATAAATTCTAATTTATCTAAATGCATACATAAACATAACAATTTGCAACTATTAATTGAACAAATTAGAAATATATGATGCTAATTAAGTAATTGACAAGAATGAGCGAGTGGTGAGAGACTTACCTAAAAGGTGAACACCTTGACTTACTTATAACGCTATACTTGTCAATCCATTATGCTCCAAGTTTTGATCCAGCATGTCACAACAGAGTGTGGGGGACGACTCTCCTCCCAACCAACCCCTTAGTCATCATGATTGAGAGTTGGCAAGCCCTCAAACAACTACTTATGCCACTTCCAAGCCTTTTCCTCAAATTTCCCAAGCAAAAGATATCAACTTTCTTCTCCTCCTTCATTATATAGAATTCCTCTTACCCATTCATGCAATAAATTACATACATAAGTTACACTCATCAGTAAATAATTAATATTTTCATTTTTAATATTTTCTTAATTTAGCTTTCCTTAATTTGTCTTTCTTATTTCCCCCCCTTTTATTCTATTAATAAAGTAATTATTTTTATAATTTATTTTCTTTCTATTTTTATACTATTTAAATATGTATTTATCTATGTTGCACTAGTTTCTAGAATGGGGGAACATTGGGAATGTAGGTCCAAGTATCGGATATGGCTAAAAGCTTCTCCCAAATTTACAAGAAGCAGCAAGTTGGGAGCATCAATAATATATATTAAAAAATATAATATATATTAAAAATTAATACATTGATGTAAACATTACGCCACATAACATCTTTATCATAATACACTTTGTCATAATACTTCTATTTTTCTAATAGCATTAAAATGTAAATACTAAATCCACCTCATTACTCTTTATACAATTAAAATAAAAACATAAATAAATAAAATTATAAATTAATAAATAAATGCTTTTATCTTTTACACCAAAACTCCTAAAACTAAAACTTTTTAATACAAAATTATTATTCAAATAAAATTATAACATTTTACGCCCTTGGGGGACAGCTCAATTGGCAAGTGTCCTGATATGAAGTTCCATGAGGAATCGAGTTCAAATCCCACCGAATTATCTTGTGTGTCATGTATGTGGCATTGTGGGCACACCTAGAGGTTATAGTGGATATTAGCCCAACAGGTTGTTCTGTTTGTTTCTTCAACTTTGTATAGTAGACATGTGTAATGTCTTTGAGCTCTTAGAAGATATGTTAAGGATTTTATGCATGTATTTGATAAATTTAATGATGAAATATGATTGACATTGCTATGATCCCGAGGACTGATGAGCCCATGGAGGGTGTAGTTTTTGATGTGCAGGACCATACCCGACGGACAGGTACCAGTGGACCGGTACA
>SNQJ01S0035321.1:201775-214111 GCA_010110895.2 Picea sitchensis
GAAGAATTGATGATTTGTTTGATCAGCTGAAAGGTGCAAGAATCTTTTCGAAGATTGAATTGAGATCAAGTTATCATCAAGTAAGGATAAAGGAAGAAGACAACACTCAAGACAAGGTATGGGAATTATGAGTTCACAGTAGTGCCATTTGGACTATCAAATGCCCCAACAGTCTTTATGTGTATGATGAATGGAGTGTTCAAGGAGTACCTAGACAAATTTGTGATTGTGTTCCTAGATGAAATTATTGTCTACTCTAAGTCAGAGGAGGAACATGAGCAACATTTAAGAATGGTATTGGAAGTTTTAAGAGAGCATAAGTTGTATTCTAAGCTAAGTAAGTACATATTTTATCAAAAGAAGATTCACTACTTGGGGCATATAATTTCAACAGATGGGATATCAGTATATCTTGAGAAGATAGAGGCCATTAGAGGATGGTCAGTGCCAAAGAATGTGACAGAGGTTAGATCATTTATGGGTCTTGTCGATTATTACTGAAGATTCATAAAAGAAGGGAGTGAAGTTCGAATGGACTTCCAACTGTGAAGAGAGTTTTCAGCACTTGAAGAAAATATTGACAAATGCACCAATCTTAAAGATTGCAGATCCAAATGATGATTTTGTTGTGTCAATCGATGCATGCAAGGAAGGGCTCGATGGAGTTCTCTGTCAAAAGGATCATGTGGTATGTTATGTGTCCAAAAAATTAAAAGAGCATGAAAGAAATTATGTTACCCATGATATAGAATTAGCATCAATTGTACATGCATTGAAAATGTTGAGACACTACCTTATGGGTAAGAAATTTGAGCTAAGGACAGATCATTGCGGTCTGAAACATCTGTTTCGACAACCAACACTAAATGCAAAACAAACTAGATGGATGGAATTTATGAGTGAATAGGACTTTGAAATTAAGCATATAGAGGGCAAGGAAAATCAAGTGGATGATGCACTCAGCAGGAGAACTCATGAGAATCATATTGCAGCCATCAACATGTACAAGACTGATCTGAAAGATCAAATTATTGCAGCAACAAATTCAAATTAGCAGTATGTAAAAATAAAAGAGATATTACATCAAGGTAATTTTTAGCGGAAATTTAATTTTTATGAGCTGAAAGAAGATGGAATTCTTATGTATAAAGGAAAGGTGTATGTGCCAAACTCCAGTGAGCTGAAAAATGTAGTTTTGAATAAATTCCCAATGTGTTATATGTCGGGCACCTAGGATATCATAAGACAATTGTAGCAGTAAGAAGCCAATAATTTTGGCCGATAATGAAAAAGGAAGTGGCTAATTACATAGCTAGATGTTTAGAATGCCAAAAGGTAAAGACAAAACATAGGTATCCAACAGGTTTGGTACAAGCATTTCCCATTCTGGAATGGAAGTGGGAATTAGTTACAGTTGATTTTATTACTAAGTTGCCCAAAACAATGAAGCAACATGATTCCATCATGGTGGTGGTGGATAAATTGACTAAAGCAACACATTTTATTCTACTAAAGACTACACATAAGGCATCAAATATTGGAGATATATACATGAAGGAAATTGCTAGGCTACATGGAGTGCCTAAGGCAATAGTCTTAGATAAGGATCCAAAGTTTACATTCAATTTTTGGAAAGGTTTGTTCAAAGTATTTGGAACGAATTTAAATCTTAGTACAACGTATCACCCAGAGTCAGATGGGAAAACAGAAATGACTAGCAGGATAATTGAGGACATGATTAGAATGTATGTGATGGATTAGCCACCAAAGTGGGAAAATTGTATTCATTTAGTTGAATTTTCCTACAACAATGGGTATCAGACCTCATTGAAAATGAGTTTGTTTGAGGCATTGTATGGCAGAAAATGTAACACACCCATGAGTTGGGATAATCCATCAGACATAGTAGTTGTTGGGCCAGGATTATAAAAGGAAATGGAAGAGAAGATGGAAAAGATAAAGAAAAATTTAAAGGTTGCCCAGGATAGCTAGAAAAGTTATGCAGAGAAGAACAAAGTGTTTATAAATTTTAAAGTGGGAGAACATGTGTTTTTAAAAGTGAAGGCAAAGAGAAGTTCGCCAAGATTTGGAATTTGTCTGAAGTTGGCAGCGAGATATTGTGGACCTTTTGAAATATTAGAAAAGATAGGATCAGTTGCATACATGCTATCATTTTTTGCATCCATGAGAGTGCATAATGTATTGCATGTGTCATTGTTAGATAAATATGTGCCTGACCCTAACCACATAATTGATTGGAATGTGATCCATGTGGAGCATGAAGGGGATTTCTGGGTGGAACCAGTATGCATCCTAGACCGAAAATTTAAGGTTCTCAGGAACAAATCCATAGGCTTGGTAAAGTTTCAATGGACCTACTACGGTCCTGAATAGGCTACATGGGAACATGAAGAAAACATGCATGCAGAGTACCCGCAAAGTTTTGACAATTTTGAAGAAAACAAAATGCAAAACTCCATTTTGAGTAGCTAGAGTTCTGAAACCACATCTCAGAGTCCTATCCAACTACATTGGGGACCCTGATAAAATAATGGTGCATTCCTTGGGTTAGATCTAATAAATGGATGATATATCCCTTGGTTTAACCCTGATAAATGAATGGTGCATTCCTTGGGTCATCAAGTTGAAAGGAATATGAGATTATGGTTTGAACCTGAAGTTGGTGTTGTAAAATTGCAGAATTTTACTTTCTAAGTATTGTGATGTAAATTTGCATATATGTATATCGACATAGTGTGCACCGAGGACGAAGCACAATTGTAGGGGAGGGGGAATGTAACATCTTCGTTGTAATCCCTAGTTTAATTAATGCTTACGTAGATATAATATGTGGCTACGACCAAGCAATGTTATATGTGAATTGTATTTCCTTGTTTTATTAATAAAATGTGTTGTATGTTGCTAAGGGGGACATGGACAAGAGATGGGGACTGAATTAATCCATAAGAGAGGGGACTGTCTAGGATAATGGCCAATAGGGGTTCAAGGGGGGATTACCCATGTATATTAATTCAACCCATTTTCCTAAATTTGCTATTGGTGTATGGACCTTCCCATTTCTAATTGAGTGTTCCCAAATCCAATCATTGAATACATGTAATAAGGTGGGTGTGAGTAGTCACATCCCAAAGTTATTGGGCACATGGGGGTTGATTACAATCAGTTTGGGGAAGAGTGGGAGCCAAGAAAGGCAAGCCAAAGAGAGGAAATGTCTATGGGTGGGGAGAACATTTTTACACATTGAGTTTTGGTGCATGAGGAGTAAGTAGTGTTAAGAACCAAATAAACCAAATACTTGCATACAGAAACACCACAAAGATTCAGAGAACAATATAGAAGAACCACACTTTTATTATAAGAAAACCCTTGAGGTAGGGCAACACCATACAATGGATCATATTATGTAAGGGATCCTCTCCTGTTCACTTGCCTCTTCGAGGGGGAGACCTCCTAGTGAGCTTCATTTCCAAATAAAATCATTATCTTCATATCTCATTACATTGGTTGAACCCCTTTATATAGTGCTACCATCAACTAAGAACATTCTAGAGGAGGAATCCTCTAGAAGAATAACCTTCTAAGAATTCATCTTACATTTACTATATATAACTACCCATTTATTATATATAACTACCATAGTGGGCCTTATTTAATAATATAGTGGACCTAGTCCACCTTACATTGGATGGACTCCACTACCTTTCTAACTACCTAACATTCCATCACCCTTATGCAAGTGTTGTCCTCAACGTTTGTTATGAGAGTGGACAACCATATACCAAGGTCTCATGGATAATTGTGGACTATAATGATGAAGAAGATTGGAGAACCAAGATCTCATTTATAAATGTGAGCCACTATGTTGAAGTAGTTGAACTGCCACTGTGAACCTGGGTTCCATGTCCAAGTTCTCATGTGAACTCCACGCTGAAGATATTGGAACTTGGGAACCAACTGAAAATAATGCTCTAAAGATTGACATTGGTCATGTGGATCGAAATATTTAGAACCAACAAAAAATGCATTCACTATGACTAGAGAATAATAAAACTAAAGAAGAATATGCATAGAATGATCATGTTTACTCTCCAGGAAGTTCTCTACCTAAGGGGGAGTAGAGTCATCAAATAGAATATAGAAGTGATTATCATCCCAGAAATGACAACTATCCATATACCAATCATCACAATCGTCCTCCAAAGAATACCAAGCATACACTTCTTGATGATATTCAATCATGATGTTCACAAAAGAGAATTTCTCCTTGATGCTCACCAAGGACTCATGAATACTATAAAAACCATCCATAAGACCTTCTTGAAAGTTATGCAATGTGTCATGCATTTGGGATTTGAATGCTTCAATTATGCGTAAAATTTCCTTGAGGGTTTGAGAGTGAACATCGATTGGAAACACCACATAAAATATACCAAAAGAAAGCTCTGAAAATTCTCTATCCAATGGTTTTGATCTTCTAGCAGTCTCAGCACCCTGTGAAAAGTTATGGACTCTGCAGTCTCATCGTCGTCACGAAAAACCCCCAAAAATGGTTGATTTAAAATCATTGATATCTTCACTTCCGTAACTTCGATTCGGGTGATTTATTTTTTGAATTTGGGTGAAATTGTGAGAGGAACTCAGAACTATAATTTGTTTTGGAAAATTCAGCACTACCTGCTACAGAAATCAGAAAAATCACGTGGTCATCCGCAGAAAAAACCCTGAAAATTGCAGATTTTAAAATGCAAATAACTTTACTTCTGGGACTCCGTTTCATAAGATTATTTTTTTTTAACTTGGATGTTTTTCTGAGAGGAACTCATATATACAAAAAATTTCAACAAATTTTTCACTAAAAACAACAAAAATCATCCATAATGTCGCGGCCCTCTTTTTTTTCTCCGAAAAAATAAATCTGCAAAAAAATAAAAAAATATTTGCCCATAATGTCTGCCAAGGAAAGCATACAAAAACACCACAAAGATTCAGAGGAAAATATAGAAGAACCGCACTTTTATTATAAGAAAACACTTGAGGTAGGGCAACACCATACAATGGATCATATTATGGAAGGGATCCTCTCCTGTTCACTTGCCTCTTCAAGGGGGAAACCTCCTAGTGAGTTTCAGCTCCAAATACAATAATTCTCTTCATATCCCATTACATTGTTTGAACTCATTTATATATTACTACCACCAACTAAGATCATTCTAAAGGAGGAATCTTCTAGAAGCAAAATCTTCTAAGAAGTCCTCTTACATTTATTATATCTAACTACCCATTTATTGTATCTAACTACCATGGTGGGCCTTATTTAATAATATAGTGGACCTATTCCACCTTACATTGGATGGCCTCCACTATCTCTCTAGCTACCTAACATCACCAAAATACTGAGCACAAGAAATAGTCAAAATCCTTGAGGTAGGGTAACACCATATATTATTCCTTAAGAAATGAATGCACTCCTCAAACAATGCTTGATACATTCACAATATTCTTCACTATGTTTCATTACACTGATTACACTTCTTTATATAGCTCTCTCTATCTCCTAGGAACCTTCTCACATTTATTACATCTAACTACCATAGTGGGTTTTTATTAATATAGTGAACCTAGTCCACCTTACATTGAATGACCACACTCTCATATATTAAATGACTTCCACTAATAATACATAACCACATTCCCATTGGGTACCTACCTAGGTACCCCATATTACCTCTCTAGATATACTACATTCCATCCTCCTTCACATGTTTCGTCCTCGAAACACGAGAAGAAACCATACAATATGACCAGCTAAGCAATGTAGTCAATTGGTACCAAGTACGACCATCCATCCATCCCAATGGAAGTAGAACATGATGTCCATATGTTACCTTGCCACCCTGATCTTGCTCTACATCATGTCGAGGTTGCCATGAGATTTTTTCTTTAGCCTAATCTCTTCCCGTATTGTTGGTAGTCCTCCATGCACCTCTTGATTGATTTCTTGTATGGTGCCCTGCTGGTGCATAAATGTGTTGAAGCTCACACCCTTGCCTTGATGACTATTGTTTCTCTATATGATGTGGATGACGATATACAACAATTGTAGAAATCTGTTCTTTTTTTTTCAAATCTGGAACACATTGTGCCTTTGAGTCAATGACCTCCTTAGCTTCTTGACTATGTCCTTCCTGTGGTTTTGCTTCATCTCCTTTTGTAGACTATGTCTCTGATTCAACTTCGGACTCAATAATAATTACTTTGCTGGCCTCCGTGGGCCCATCTTTCTTATTAAGAGACACATCCTATAATGTGATTTTCTTTTTCTTGTACCACAACTTCAAAAAATTCTTTTGCACATTAATATTAATGGTACCCACTGATTCCATCCAAGGATATCCCAAAACAATATCCACTTCATCCATATCCATAGCATAAAATATGAATGCAACACATATTTATCCATACTAAGCTTCATATCTTTAAATATTTTAACATTTTCACTCTCAACTTGTGTGCTTTGGATATTCTTTGTAGGAATTTGCAATCTATTAACCAACTAAACATTGAGAAAATTTTGTTGTCAACTAGGGTTAATAGAAACAATGACATTTTATTTATGAATACAACCATGAACCTGTAATATATATTTTCCACTTGAAAATAAACTCTTGTTTCTCCCTTTAGCAACATGAGACCATTTATCTAAAAGAAATTTTTCAAGTGCTTCATCAGAAAGTGTCATCAATTGGCTATAGCTATGTGAATTCCACCCAATGGTTGCATCACCTTTTACATTACACCATACCTATTGTTTCCAATTCTCTTTCGCAAATGACTTCAAGTATTTTATGAATTATTCAATATTAGGGCCATCATATTTTCCAGTAAAAAACATCTTTCTTGGGATAAATCTTCAACAAAAAATACGGTTAAAAATAACTTACTGCAAAAAATCGCGGCTTTTTCCGGAAAAACCTCAAAAACTGTTGAATTTAAAATGCTCATAACTTTACTTCTTGGACTCGGTTTCGGCGGATTTGTTTTTTGAAATTGGGTAATTTTCTAAGAGGAATTCAAATATCCAATTTGTGTGACCAAATTCTTCTCAGAAATATTCAGATCTGAACCTAAATTACGCCGCCCTCTTTTTTCCTAGAAAAAATATGCAAAAAGAGCCAAAAAATTCTTCTCTTCTTTGGCCAAGGAAAGTGTTTCGATACCAATTGTTAAGTACCAAAGACTGGATACAAAAGCACCACAATAGATATACAAAAACAATATGCAAAATCTCCTTTATTATTATCAAACCCTTAGGGTAAGGCAACACTATACAATGGATCCTATTATGGAAGGGATCATCTCATGTTCACTTGCCTCTTCGAAGGGGCGTCCTTTTATTGAGCTACCGCTCCAAATAAAATACTTCTTTTCGTATCCCATTACATTTTTTAACCCCTTTATATAGTGCTACCAACCACCTAAAAACATTATAGAAGAGGAACCTTCTAAGAAGTCCTCTTACATTTATTATATCTAACTACCATAGTGGGCCCTATTTAATACTATAGTGGACCTAATCCACCTTACATTGAATGGACTCTACAATTATAACTATGGGCCATTCGGGSCCCCCACTACCTCTCTAGCTCCCTAACATTCCATCCCCCTTATGAAAGCATTGTCCTCAATGCTTGTTGTACAACCATATACCAGGGTCCCATGGATAAGTGTGGACCATAGTGCTGAAATAGACTAGAGAACCAGGGTCCCATGGAGAAATGAAAACCATCATGTTGAAGTAGTCCAACTTCCATTGTGAACTGAGGTCACATGTCCAAGTGCTCATGTGAACTCCACGCAGAAGATATCTGAACTCAAGAACCAGATGAAAATTATGCTCCAAAGATCTACATTGATCATGGGGATCCAAATATGTAGATCCCTCCATATCCACAAAATCATCTGAATAACACACTAGTACTGGAGAATACTGAAAAATAGTTTTCATAGAAAGCATTGGACTTCTCTCCATAATGTTCTCTACATAAGGTGAAGTAGAGTCATCAAATAGAAGATGGAAGTGGTTGTCATCCCAGAAATGACAACTATCCATATACCAATCATCACGAGCGTCTTCAAAATCATACCATGCATATAATTCTTGATTATATTCATCCCTACGATCTGCCATAAGATATCTCTCATGCATACAATCCAAGATCCTTTGAATATTGTGACAACTGTCACTAACAACTTGTAGACCCTCTTGGAGATGGTGCTCAAGGGTTTCAATATTCCGGCCAATTTCCATGAGAAGTCGAATATCCATTTGAAATACCACATATAATATACCAAAAGACATATCTTAAAATTATCTATCCATTGGCACTAATCTAGTAGCAATCTAAACATCCTATGAAAAGTTATGAACTCTGCAGTGTCGTCGTCGTCATGAAAAACCCCCAAAATTCATTGATTTTAAATCAACGATATCTCCACTTATAGAGCTCTGATTGTGATGATTTGTTTTTTGAAATTGGGTGAAATTGTGAGAGGAACTCAAATCTGCAATTTGTTTTCGAAAATTCATTCCCACCTGCTATAGAAATCATAAAAATCACTATGTCGTCCGCGGAAAACACCCTGAAAATAACATATTTTAAAACTTCAATAACTTTACTTCCCGGACTCCGTTTCGAACGATTTTTTTTTAATTGGGTGTTTTTCTGAGAGGAACTCAGATATACAACCAGTTTCTACAAATTTTTCTCATAAATACACATAAATCATCCGGAATGTCGTGACCCTCTTTGGCTTCTCCGGAAAAAAACTGTGAGGATCATATTATGGAAGTGATCCTCTCATGTTCACTTGCCTCTTCGAGGGGGAATCCTCCTATTGAGCTACTGTTCCAACAAAAAAATTTATTTTTATATTCCATTACATTGTTTCAACCCCTTTATATAGTTCTACCAACCACCTAAGAACATTCTATAGGAGGAATCTTCTAGAAGCAAAACCTTCTAAGAAGTCCTCTTACATTTATTATATCTAACTACCATAGTGGGCCTTATTTAATAATATAGTGGACTTATTCCACATTACATTGGATGGCCTCCACTACCTCTCTAGTTACCTAACAAGTAGAGAGGAAGAAACAGAGCTTGAAGTTGGTGTGGCCATGGAGGGCGAATTCGAGAGCATGATGGACCGTATTTGGAGTGAATTGAAGCTGGAAAACTAAAGAGCCAAGTTTTCAGGCCTGTAGAGGGAACTCTTGAGTGAGTTGCACTAAAACAACAAGTGTTTGTTGGTAGTTTTCGTAGCAGCGGTTTCCCTTNACCCTCTTTGGCTTCTCCGGAAAAAAACTGTGAGGATCATATTATGGAAGTGATCCTCTCATGTTCACTTGCCTCTTCGAGGGGGAATCCTCCTATTGAGCTACTGTTCCAACAAAAAAATTTATTTTTATATTCCATTACATCGTTTCAACCCCTTTATATAGTTCTACCAACCACCTAAGAACATTCTATAGGAGGAATCTTCTAGAAGCAAAACCTTCTAAGAAGTCCTCTTACATTTATTATATCTAACTACCATAGTGGGCCTTATTTAATAATATAGTAGACTTATTCCACCTTACATTGGATGGCCTCCACTACCTCTCTAGTTACCTAACAAGTAGAGAGGAAGAAACGGAGCTTGAAGTTGGTGTGGCCATGGAGGGCGAATTCTAGAGCATGATGGACCGTATTTGGAGTGAATTGAAGCTGGAAAACTAAAGAGCCAAGTTTTCAGGCCTGTAGAGGGAACTCTTGAGTGAGTTGCACTAAAACAACAAGTGTTTGTTGGTAGTTTTCGTAGCAGCGGTTTCCCTTGAGTTCCCAACTGAGAGGTTCCTAGTTACCTGTGCCAGAGAGACCCTGATAAAATAATGGTTCATTCATTTGGTTAACTCTGATAAACAGATGGTATATCCCTTATGTTAACCCTAAAAAATGAATGGTACATTCCTTGGGTTGGACAGGTCAAGATGAAGAGAGTTGGTGGGAAATCGGGATAGTTGTAGGAATATATCAGTAGGTTGTGATTTTTATGTGTTGTGAGTGGATTGTCAGAGACCGCCCAATTTTATGGATTACTAGCCTCAATGCAGGGGTGATTGGTTGTTGAGATTTTGAATAGTCAGTCTATGTGATCCAGGTGGATATTGGTGGCCACCCACCTATTCCAACTACCTCCTCTTGTCTGTTTTTTTGTTCAACACGTTCTTTTGTACTTCTTTGTAATTGTGGGTTCTACACTTATGGGGTTGTCTGAAGCCCTAGACATCTTCCAGATGGATATTGGTGGCCTCTCACCTAATCAAAATGGCTTATTTTGTATGTTTTCATGTCATCACATCTTTTTGTACTTCTGGGTCCGTTTTGGAGCCCTAAAAAGTGTTTTTTTGGCTCGCCATAGTTAAACTATAGACAGAGTTAAAGTTTGACAGCGTAATGTCTAGTTCTCTAAAAGACCTTTCCAACAGGCTATCATGCACCTAAAATGGAGGTTGTATGCAAAATTTACAACCCCGAGAAATTGAGGTACCAACTTACCCATAGGGGCCCACATGAATTTTGGCGTTTCACCTCCTAGGGTTAGGTTTTTGGATGTCTAGGGTTTTGGCATTCATGAGTAATATCAAAAAGGCCTCTGGAGCCTCATTGTAATCATTTTCTTCTCAGACGAATGTGTGTAGAATGCACATCTCTTCTCATAGATATCTACCACCATTCGAGCAAGTCTTTCAGTTCTTTAGTTTTACAGTTTCAACCTATTTCATTTATTCAATAGAAGATATTGTTCACTGGATATATGTGTTTTTCTTCATATCTCTTTGTTTATTGTATTCATTCTTTTAATCAGTTCATTCTAATCCTAAATCTGGATCAGTGGTATCAGAGTGGTCTGCTCTTCATTTATTTTTCTTCGTCCGTGTCCCTAACAAGATCTGGGTACAAGAAGTTGGGACTTGAACCAATTGAGCCATCACAAGATCGATCACGTCAAGCCTGAAAAAAAACCCATGGGGGACGAAAAGAAAGATGATGGAGTAGGAGATCCTATAAAATGTTGCTCGAGGAATCCCTCATGCGAAAAAGGAACGAAATGATGGAAAAATTTATGCAGATCCAAGGTTGCCCATAGGAGAAGCATCTTCATCAAGCGGCCATGCAACCCCCTTTAAGGTACAGGTAAATTTTGATATTCCAGTACTTGAAGGATTGATAGATGCGGATGTTATAGATAAATGGTTGAATCTGCTCGAAGGGTGTTTTTTGGTCCACAATTTTTTCGACAAGGAAAAGATTACTTTTGCACTCCTCAAGGTCGTCCCCCATGTTAAGGACTGGTGGGATACTTACTCTGAGAAAAGGGCCATAGAGGAATTTTCAATATTTGAGGTTTTCCCTACATGGGATTCCTTTCGGGATGCCATTAAAGAACAATACTACCATGTTGGAAGCTACGAGGACCAGTACACCAGATGGACCACCTTGCATCAAGAAAGGGACCAGACAGTACCAGACTTCACCAATATTTTCCATACCCAGCGCACCAAATTGCATATCAAAGACTATGAGTGACATCTAGTGCTCAAATACTGCGGTTGTTTGTAAATATACATTCAAACATAAATGGAGTTTCTAGACATCACATCATTGGGTATGACGTATAGATACACTGTCAAGATCGAGCAGAAATTTAAGCAAAAGAGGCGAGAGTTTGGATCTGCAAACTCCTCACATTTGAAGAAGGGCAAAGGTGGCCCCAACCCACACAGCAAGGGACAAAGAAAAGAGGTCCACTCTCAGGACAACCATTCCAAGCCACAACATAAGAAGGGAAATGAGAATACGAGGAAGGACATGGGAAAATGGTGTGAGTACCATAAAATCCCTTGGCACAACACTGAAGAATGTCACTCCAAGCAGTCACTCCTGGCCAAGCTGAAGGCTTCCAAATCAGAATCTGATTCTGATTCTGAATCAAATCCCAAAGGAGGAAAGAGGATTATCAATGTTGAAACCAATGCCACTGTCCCTACCACCAAATTTTGGCCAAGCGAACCAAAAGAACCAAAGGAAGGGGAACGCCTCTTTCACTCACATACGTGGGTAAAGGGGGCTCCGCTTCATTTCATTGTCGATAGCGGCAGTCAAAAGAACCTTATTTCAGCAGAGGTCATCAAGCGGTTGGACCTACCAATGACACTGCACCTACAACCCTACACCATCGGCTGGCTTCGCCAAGGAAGAGATCTTTGTGTCA
>SNQJ01S0035321.1:222088-235986 GCA_010110895.2 Picea sitchensis
AAGAAAGTGGATAGGATCGTGGAAGAATACAGAGACCTCTTAATCTCACCTATAGGGGTACAGACACACTGCCAAGTCAAGCATCCAATCACTCTGACCCCCGGCACACCTCTACCTAATGGACCAGTCTATCAGCGCTCGTTGATGTAGAATGATGAAATAAGGTGTCAGATCTAAGAGCTTCTTCAAAAGGGGAACATCTGACCCAGATCCTCCCCTTGCGGAAGCTCGATTGTACTGGTGCAGAAGAAGAACGGGACTTGGCGACACTGCATTGATTACAAAGCCTTAAACAAAATCCCAGGCAGGAAAGTCTAAAGAAGGTCTCTAAGAATGGTTAGTCATGCCCTTTGGCATCACAAATGCACCAACCACTTTCATGAGGTTGACGGATGATGTATTGAGACCCTTCACCAACTCCTTTGTGGTAGTATATTTGGATGACAACCTCATCTTCAACAGAACGTGGGAGGAGCACATGTGGCATATTCAACAGGTGTTGAGCACTCTGCGACAGCACAATCTTTATGCCAACTTGGAAAAATTCTCTTTTGGCATGAACAGGGTCCAATACCTAAGCTGCATTTTTGATGAGCATAGGGTCCATGTTGACCCAGCTAAGATCCAAGTCATTTGTGACTGGCCAACCCCGACCACACTAACCGACCTTCGAAGCTTCTTAGGACTAGTCAATTTTTACTGATGGTTCATGTTGATAATCTCCCATATTGCATGGGCCCTCAGCCAGGTGACCAAAGGCGGTGGTAGGGCCAAGTTCATGTGGGGGAAGGAGCAGCAACGAGCATTTGAAGATCTGAAACATTGTTTGTGCTCAGCTCCAGTACTCTCCTTGCCCGATCTGCAACAACCATTCAAGATTGAGACTGATGCATCTGACTATGTTGTGGGTGCAGTTCTCACTCATCACAGGCATCCAGTGGCATACCATACTGAGACACTCTCTGATATTGTCTAGAAATAACCCACCTATGACAAGGAAATATATTCCATTGTACAAGCCTGTCGTCAATGGAAACATTACATTATGGGGAAAGAGGCGATCATACACACTAATCACAAGCCTCTGCAATTCATACAGTCACAGAGGAAATTGCAGAATGGTCGCCATCAGAAGTGGTCCACCTACCTACAACAGTTCCATATCAACATCAAGTATAAGACAGGTATCTCCAATCGTGTCACTGACTGCCTCAGTCGGCCTCCTGTGGCTGCACTTACCACTATACTCCATTCCCGTGGACATGAAACATCGGAGTTGCCCCAACTTTACCAACAAGATCCAGACTTCGCCACCACATATCATTTGTTGGGTACAGATGCCACTGTCACTGATTTTCACATTCAAGACGGACTCTTATGCCACATGGGCCAGCTCTTTGTTCCTACAAGCGAGCGTGCAAAGATAATTAGGGAATCCCACTACAGTCGGTTGGAAGGACATTTTGGCATAGAGAAAACTGTGGTTGTTCTTCAAAAACATTGTTATTGGCCAAAACTTCGATAGGAAATCAACAAGTATATCAGGTCTTGCACTCCTTGCGAAATTTCCAAGCCAACCATCAAGAAGCAAGGCTTATACACCCCTCTTCCTATTCCCGAGAAGCCGTGGGAATCCATCTCCATGGATTACATGTCTGGTTTGTCATCCACCATGGAAATGACTGCATGTTTGTGGTTGTTGATCGATTTTCGAAGATGGCCATCCTCATAGCCTGTAAGAAGAATGTCACAGCGTTCGACACTGCCAAGCTCTTCTTCGAATGAGTTTGGGTTCACTTTGGGATACCACAAACCATCATCTTCGATCGAGACAACAAGTTCCTTAACACCTTTTGGTCGAGTATCTACTATCTGTTGGACACCAAGCTCACAAAATCCACTTCTTTACACCCCCAAACCGAGGTCATCAATCAAATGATTGTGCACATCTTGTGCATGTACAATTCTAAGCATCCCCCTACACGAGATGAGAGTATCCCATATGTCCAACACAGTTACAATAGGGCTCTCCATAGTTCCACGGACCATATACCATTTCAGGTGGGTCTGGGATTCCAACCCTTGGGACCCATTGATGTTGCACTTCCTCTTGCCACCGCATAGACAGACTCTTCCCTTGATTAGTCTATGATCAACAAAGACACCAGATTCATTGAGCGGATGCATCACATCCGCCAACAGGTCCAGGATCTTTTGTAGAAATCCAATCCTAAGTGAAAGCAGCGCCATGATAAACATAGGGTACCACACCAATTTTAGGTTCGTCACAAATTCTGGTTACATTTGCAGAAGGAGTGTCTCACCAGGCCCCATCGGAAGCTTTTCCCCCTTCGTTATGGTCCTTACACTATCACCAAGGCTGTGGGTAGCAATGATTTTGAGCTCAACACTTCACCCTTCCTTGGTCTGCATCCAGTATTCAATGTGGACCTCCTTCGACCATATTTTCCACCATTATTGCACACCTCTGATATCGTCGAACAACTGACACCAACAGAGCTCAACCTTGACTGCATGGAACAAGCATTCACCGATCAGATAGTGGACACACAGGTCAATGGCACTTGCCAGTAGCGGATCCAACTTTATCAAGTTGTCAAGGCAGGGCAACTCCTACACCAAGGAAAGTGGCTCACCTGGGACCAAATCCAGTAGAAGTTTCCTAAGGGGGGAGGATTGATCCAGGTGGATATTGGTGGCCACCCACCTATTCCAACTGGCTCCTCGTGTTTGTTTTTTATTCAGCACGTATTTCTATACTGCTTTATAATTGTGAGTTCTACACTTCTGGGGATGTCTGAAGCTTCACACATTCTCCAGGTGGATATGGGTGGCCTCTCGCCTAATCTAACTGGCTTATTTTGTATGTTTACATGTTAGTGCATCTTGTTGTACTTCTAGGGTTGTTTTGGGACCCTAAACATTGTTTTTTTGACTCGCCACAGTCAGACTCTAGACAAAGTCACAGTCTGATGGTGGAATGTGTATTTCACTAAAAGACCTTTCAAACGGCCTATCACGCACATAAAACGGAGGTTGTATGCAAAAGTTATGACCCTAGGAAGTTGAGGTACCAAATTACACCAACTTGCCCATAGGGCCCACATGACTTTTGGTGTTTCACCTTCTAGGGTTAGGTTTTTGGATGTCTAGGGTTTTGGCATTCATGAGTAATATGAAAAGGGCATCTAGAGCCTCATTGTAATCCATTCTTCTCAGACAGATCTGCGTAGCTGCCACATCTCTTCTCAGAGATAGCTACCACCATTCGAGCAAGTTTCAGTTATGTAGTTTTACAGTTTCAACCTATTTATTTATTTAATAGAAGATATTGTTCGTTGGATATTTGTGCTATTCTTCTTATCTTTGTATTTATTGTATTCATTCTATTAATCAATTCATTCCGCTCCTAAATCTGGATCAGTGGTATCCGAGCAGTCTCCTCTTCATTTATTTTTCTTCATGCATGTCCCCGACAAGGTCTGGATACAAGAAGTTGGGACTCAAACCAATCGATCCATTACCAGATCAATCGTACCAAGCCTGACAAAAACCCATGGGAGATGAAAATAAATATGATGCACCAGGATATCCTATTAAAATATTTCTCGAGGAATCCCTCGCGCGACAAAGGAATGAAATGATGGACAACTTCGCGCAGACGTGGGTCAAGGGGGCTCCGATTCATTTCATTGTCGACAATGGTAGTCAGAAGAACCTAATTTCAGTAGAGGTCATCAAGCGGCTGAACTTGCTAATGACACCACACCCACATCCCTACACCATCGGCTGGATTCGTCAAAGAAGAGATCTACGTGTCAGCCAACAATGTCGTCTGCCCTACGACATCAAGCCTTTCAAAGATGAGGTATTGTGTGATATTGCACCCCTTGAAGTTTGCGATGTTCTTTTAGGAAAACCATATTAGTGGAAGAATCATGTTGTGTATGAGTCTAGACCCCGCAGTGTTATTATTAGTTTGGGTAGACAATTGTACAGTATCCCAGAGGTGGCACCGCCTACTGCTATTTCTTTAATCTCTGCTAAGAAATGCAGTAAGGTCATTTCATAGACTGGGAAGTTCATCTTCTTTGTGATCCATGCTCACAGTAAGAAGAAGTTCACTGCCACATCTGTGGCCTCTACACAATGCCTCTCTTTGCAGCAGAAGCAAGTGGATGGGATCGTGGAAGAATACAGAGACATATTTGTCTCACCTATAGGGGTACTGACACACTGCCAAGTCAATCATCCAATTGATCTGACCCTCAGCGTACCTCTACTTAATGGACCAGTCTATCGATGCTCATTGATGGAGAATGAAAAAACCAGTCGTCAGATCTAAGAGCTTCTTCAAAAGGGGCACATCCGACCCATCTCCTCCCCTTTCGGAAGCCCGATTGTACTGGTGCAGAAGAAGGATGAGACTTGGTGACTCTGCATTGATTTTAGGGCCTTAAAAAAAATCATAGTCAGGAACCACTACCCCATTCCTAGGATTGATGACCTTCTTGACCAACTCAAGGGGGAATTTTTTTTAGCAAGATTGACATGAAGTCTGGCTACCACAAAGTTCCCATCGAACCAACTGATGTCAGGAAGACAACCTTCAAGTCTAAAGAAGGTCTCTACGAATGGCTATTCATGCCCTTTGGCCTCACAAATGCACCAGCAACTTTCATGAGGTTGATGGACGATGTATTGAGAACCTTCACCAACTCCTTTGTGGTAGTATTTTTGGATGACATCCTCATCTTCAACAAAACGTGGGAGGAGCACATGCGGCATATTCGAAAAGTTTTAAGCACTCTGCGGCAACACAAGCTTTATGCCAACTTGGAAAAATGCTCTTTTGGCATGAACAGGGTCCAATACCTGGGCTACATTGTTGATGAGCATGGGGCCCATGTTGACCCAACTAAGATCCAAGTCATCCGTGATTGGCCATCTCCAACCACACTGACCAAGCTTCGGAGCTTCTTGGGACTAGCCAATTTTTACCGACGTTTCGTGTTGGGATTCTCCCATATTGCATGGGACCTCAACCAGGTGACCAAGGGCAGTGGTAGGGCCAATTTCGTGTGCTGGAAGGAGAAGCAACAAGCATTCGAAGATCTGAAACACCATTTGTGCTCAACTCCAGTACTCTCCTTTCCTGATCTTCAACAACCATTCGAGATTAAGACTAATGCATCTGACTATGATGTGGGCGCAGTTCTCACTCAGCACGGGCATCTGATGTCATACCATAGTGAGACAATCTCTAATACTGTCTGGAAATAGCCACCTATGACAAGGAAATGTATTCCATTGTACAAGCATGTCGTCAATGGAAACATTACATTATAGGGAAAGAGACGATCATACACACTGATCACAAGCCTTTGCAGTTCATACAGACATAGGGGAAATTGTAGAAAAACCGCCATCAGAAGTGGTCCACCTACCTGCAGCAGTTCCATATCAACATCAAGTATAAGACATGTATGTCCAATCGTGTCGTTGACTTCCTCAGTCGGCCTACTGTGGATGCACTTACCACTGTGCTCCATTCCTATGGACATGAAACTTCAAAGTGGCCCCAACTTTACCAGCAAGATCCGGACTTTGCCACCACATATCATCTCTTGGGTAGAGGCGCCACTATCACTGATTTTCACATTCAGGACAGACTCTTATTCCACCTGGGCCATCTCTGTGTTCCTACAAGCAAGCATGCAAATTTGATTTAGGAATCCCACTACAGTCGAGTGGTTGGACATTTTGGCGTAGAGAAAATTGTGGTTGTTATTCAGAAACATTTTTATTGGCTAAAACTTCGACAAGACGTCATCAAGTATATCAGATCGTGCACTGCATGTGCCATTACCAAGCCAGTTATTGAAAAGCAAGGCTTATACACCCCTCTTCCTATTCCTGAGAAACCATCGGAATCCATCTCTGTGGATTACATGTCTGGTTTGTCGTCCACCAAGCACGAAAATGACTATGTGTTTGTGGTCATTGATCGGTTTTCAAAGATGGCCATCCTCATAGCTTATAATAAGAATATCACAATGGTCGATACTGCCAAGATCTTCTTCGAACGAGTTTCGGTTCACTTTGGGATACCACAGACCATCATCTCTGACCAAGACAATAGGTTCCTCAACACCTTTTGGTCGATTCTCTGGTCTCTATTGGACACCAAGCTCACAAAATCCACTTCTTTCCACCCCCAAACCAATGGCCAAACCGAGGTCGCCAATCGGATGATTGTGCACATCCTGTGCATGTACAATTCTAAGCATCCCCGTACATGGGACGAGAGTATCCCATATGTCCAACACAGTCACAATAGGGCTCTCCATAGTTCCACTGACCATAGCCCATTTCAGGTGGGTCTCGTATTCCAACCCTTGGTACCCATGTATATTGCACTTCCTCTTACCACTGCACAGACATACTCTTCCCCTCATCAGTCTACAATCAACAAAGCCACCAAATTCATTGAACGGATTCAACACATATGCCAACAAGTCCAGAAGATTTTGCATAAATCCAATTCTAAGTACAATCAGCGCCATGATAAACACAGGGTACCACACAAGTTTCAGGTTGGCGACAAAGTCTGGTTACATTTGTAGAAGGAGCATCTCATCGGGCCCCATCGAAAGCTTTGCCCCCTTCGTTATGGACCTTACACTATCACCAAGGTTGTGGGTAGCAGCTTTTGAGCTCAACACTCCACCCTTCCTTGGTCTGCTTCCAGTATTCAACATGGACCTCCTTCGGCCATATTTTCCACCATTATTGAACACCTCTGAGATCGTCGAACAGCTGACACCAACAGAGCTCAACCCTGACTGTATGCAACAAGCATCCACCGATTATATTGTGGACACATAGGTCAAGGGCACGCTCCAGCATGAGATCCAACTCTATCAGGTTGTCAAGGCATGGCAACTCCTACACCAAGGCAAGTGGATCACCTAGGGCCAAATCCAACAGAAGTTTCCTCACCTGATGGGGGGACTCGACGCAATGGAGACCATTGCTTCCTAAGGTGGGAGGATTCATCCAGGTGGAGATTGGTGGCCACCCACCTATTCCAACTGGATCCTCGTGTCTATTTTTTATTCAACACGTCTTTCTGTACTGCTTTATAATTGTGAGTTCTACACTTATGGGGTTGTCTGAAGCCTCGCACATTCTCTAGGTAGATATGGGTGGCCCCTCACCTAATCCAATTGACTTATTTTGTATGTTTTCATGTCAGCACATCTTGTTGTACTTCTAGGGTTGTTTTGGGTCTATGGAAATTTTGTACTTACAGCAAAATTTATGACCCTAGGAAGTTGAGGTACCAAATTACACCAACTTACCCATAGGGCCCACATGACTTTTGGCGTTTCACCTTCTAGGGTTAGGTTTTTGGATGTCTAGTGTTTGGGCATTCATGAGTAATATGAAAAGGGCCTATGGAGCCTCATTGTAATCCATTATGCTCAGACGGATGCGCGTAGCGGCCACATCTCTTCTCGGAGATAGAGACCACCATTCGAGCAAGTTTTAGTTCTGTGGTTTTAATGTTTCAGCCTATTTCTTTATTTAATGGAAGATATTGTTCACTGGATATTTGTGTTATTCTTCCTATATCTGTGTTTACTGTATTCAATTATTAATCAGTTTGTTCCGCTCCTAAATCTGGATCAGTGGTATCAGAGCGGTCTGCTCTTCATTTATTTTTCTTCGTGCATGTCGCCGATGAGGTCTGGGTACAAGAAGTTGGGACTCAAACCAATCGAGTCATTACCTCATCAATCGTGTCGAGCTCGACAACAACCCATGGGAGACGAAAAGAAAAATGATGGAGCAAGAGATCATATTAAAATATTTCTCGAGGAATACCTCGCGCGACAAAGGAATGAAATGATGGACAACTTCATGCAGATCCTTCGATGGTTTCCCACGTACGGAAGAAGCATCTTCATGGAGACCATCACAGCCCCTTCAAGGTACGGTAAATTTTGATATTCATTATTTGAAGGGTTGATAGATGCAAATGCTATAGATAAATGGTTAAATGCTGCTTGAAGGATATTTTTTTAGTCCACAATTTTTAGATGGTAAGAGATCCGCTATTGCACTCCTGAATTAAGTTCTCCATGTTAGGCTGATTGGGATATTTACTTTGAGCAAAGGGTCGTGGAAGAATTTGTAATTTTGTGGTGGCCCCTACATGGGATTACTTTTGGGATTCCATTAAATAAAAATATTACCATGTTGGAAGATACGAGGATTAGTACACTAGATTGACCACCCTGCATCAAGAAAGGTACCAGATGGTACTAGATTTAACCAATATTTTCCATGCCCTACATACCAAATTGGGTATAAAATATTCTTAGTGTCATCTAGTGCTCAAATAACACGATTGTTTGCATAGATACATTCAAAACTTGAGGAAATGGAGTTCCTAGACCTCTCCTCATTGGGCTGGCTTATGAATCGTTGTCAATATTGAGCGAGAAATTCAGCGAAATGGCCGAGTTTTAGATGCGCAAGAGCCCATCCACCCGGTAGAGTGGACGAGGCGAAGCTAACCCTGCGACAAGGGACCAGAGTCAAGATGGTGTCCTTGGGACAATTCGTCCAAGCCCCAATATAAGAAGGGAAATGAGAATGAAGAAGGGACCTTGGGAGAAAATGGTGTGAGTACCATAAAGTCCTTAGCGCACGACAGCGGCGAATGTCGCTCCAAGTAATCCCTCATGGCCAAGCTGAAGGCTTCAAAGTTAGAGGTCTATTATTATTCTGAGTCAAATCCTGAAGGGGGAAGAAGATTATCGATGTTGAAACGAGCCACGGTCGCTACACCAAAGAGGATTCGTCTAAAGCGAACCCGAGGAAGAACCCGGAGGAAGGGCAGCCTCTTTCATTCACATATGTGGGTCAAGGGGCTCTTATTTATTTCATTGTATGCTTGATTAATTAGGAAGAACATGATTTCAGCGGAAGGTCGTCAAGCGGTTGAACACATAATGAAACCACACTGACATCCCTACACCATCGGCGGCTTCGTCAGGAAGAGATCTTTGTGTCATCAACAATGTCGTCTTCCTTGACATCAAACCTTTAAAAGATGAGGGTACGGTGTGATATTGCTCCCCTTTAATTTTGTGATGTTCTTTTTAGGACAACCATATTTTTGGAGGCGTCATGTTGTGTATGAGTCTAGACCCGTAGTGTTATTATTACCTTAGGTAGACAATTATGCGAGGATCCTAGAGGTGGCACCACCTACTGTTATTTCTTAATCTCACGCTAAGCAATGTAGTAGGTCATTTCACCGGACGGGAAGTTCGTCTTCTTGTGATCCATGCTCACAATAAGCAAGGTGATAAGCCATTCATGGCCTCTACCTAGCGCCTCTCTTTCGCGGCAAAGCAAGTGGATGGGATGCATTAGGAAGAAAGCAGAGACATCTCATCTCACCTCACGGGGGAATTAGACACCTTGCCAAGTCAAGAATCCAATTGATTAGGTGGCCCTAAGCATCTACCTAATGCATGGAGTCTATGTCGGTGCTTTCGTGATGGACAATGAAATTAAGTCATATCAGAGACTCTTCAAAGGCACATCCAGGCCGACTCCCTTGTAGAAGCGGAGTTGTACTAGTCTCTTGAGAGAAGGGCCGGGACTTGGTGACTCTGCATTATTACATATCTTAAACAAAATCCACGATCAAGAGCTACCCCATTCCTATGATTGATGACCTTCTTGACCAATTCAAAGGGGAAAAGAAAGTTCTTGGTAAAAGATTGAACTAAAAAATTCACGGCTACGCTAAGGTTCCCATCGAACCAAGCGATGTATGGAAGACAAACTTCAAATTTAAAGAGATCCTCCACGAATGGATAGTCATGCCCTTTGGCCTCACAAGTATAACCACTTTCATGAAGTTGATGGATATGTTAGAGACCCTTCACCAACTCCTTTCGCGGTAGTATACTTGGATGACATCGTCATCTTATTGAGAAACGAGGGAGCACATGCGGTATATTCAATAGGTTTTGACACTCTACAACGACAACACAAGTTTATGCCAACTTGGAAAAATGCTCTTTTGGCATGAACATGGTCCAATACACAGGTTAAATTGTTGATGAGAATGGGATCCATGTTGACCCAGCTAAGATCCAAATCATCCATAACTAACCCACCCCGACCACACTGGCCGAGCTTCAGAGCTTCTTGGGACTAACCAATTTTTATCGGCGGTTAAGTGTTGGGATTCTCCCATAATGCATGGGCCCCTCGGCCGGTGACCAAAAGTGGTAGGGCCAATTTCATGTGGGGAAAGGAGCAACAATGATCATTGAAGATCTAAAACATAGTTTGTATAACTCAATACTCTCGCGCCGATCTACAACAACAACCATTCGAGGATTGAGACTAATGCATTTGTTATGTGATGGACGCAGTTCTCCCTGCGGCACAAGCATCCGGTGGCATACCATAGTAATACACTCTCAGATACTGTCTAGAAATACCACACCTATGACGGAAATGTATTCCATTGTACAAAGCCTATCGTCAATGGAAACATTACATTACAGGAAAGGAGACAATCATACACAGCGATCACAAGCCTCTGCGGTTCATATAGACACAAGGGAATTTGCAGAACGAATGCCATCATAAGTTTTCCACCTACTTGCAGGATTTCCATCTCAACATGAAGTATAAAGGCGGGTATCTCCGGTCAATATGCGTTGGCGCCTCGGTCGGCCTGCGTGGTTACCCACCATTATGCTCCATTCGTAGTTGACATCGGGTAAGCCCCAACTTTACCCGATAGATCCGGACTTAGCCACCACATATCAGCTCTTGGGTACATGCATGCTTTATCGCGATTTCGCATTTTGGGCCGAACTAATATGCCACCTAGGGCATCTTTGTGTTCCTAAAAGTGAGTGTGCAAAGTTGATTTGGAAGCCCACTACATTTCCGTTGGCATGACATTTTGGCATAGAAAATATAGTGTTAAGTTTTTCTAAAGAAACATTTTTATTGGAAAAACTTTGGCATGACATCAGCAAGTATATATGATCTTACTGCGCCTACGTCATTACCAATCCGGAGCCATCAAGTAAGGCTTATACACCCTCTTCTTGTTGAGAATCCATGGGAATCCATCATGGATTACATGTTCGGTTTTACATCCCTGTAAAGCATGAAAAGTGGTAATGTGTTTGTTGTCGTTGATGGGTTTGAAGATGGTCATCCTCCGCGGTCTATAAGAAGAATGTCACGTGATCGATCATCAATCTCTTCTTGAACTAGTTTGGTTTTGCTTTAGGATTACCATACCATCATCTGGCCAAGAGACATCGGTTTCATCGGCACCTTGGTCGAGTCTTTGGTCTATGTTTTACACCAAGCTCACAAAATCCGCCTTTCCCTGACCGATGGCCAAACTGAGGTAGTTAATTGGATGATTATTATTTGTATATCTTGTGCATGTACAATTCTAAGCATCTATACATCAGGACAAAAGTCTCCCATATGTCCAACATAGTTACAATAGGGCTCTCCATGGTTCCACCAGCCATTCCGAATTGGGTCTAGGATTCCAACCCTTAGGACCCATTGATGTTACACTTCATCTTGCCTGCCGCAGACAAAATATTCCCCTCATGTCGATGCAGGACTGAAAAAAGCCACTAGATTCATTGAAAGGATTGACTGTCATGAGAGGTCGAGGAGATTTTGTAGAAATCCAATGCTAAGTACAAGCGTATGCATTGAAAACAGGGTACCACACTAGTTTCAAGTTGAGAGACAAAGTCTGGTTACATTTTAGAAGGAGAAGCATTATCCAGGGCCCCCATCGAAAGCTTCCCCGCCGTTTATGGGCCTTACATTATCACCAAGATCGTGGGTAGCAATGCTTTTGAACTCAACACTCCACCCTTCCTTAGTGCGCATCCGGTATTCAATGTGGACCTCCTTGATCCATATTTTTCCATTGGTGGACACCTTTGAGATGCATACAATAGTACGACACCAACAAATCCTCAGCCACGAGATACATGGAACAAGCATCCTGCGTCCGGATAGTGGACTGCAGGGTCAAAGGCACTTTCATGCTTGACCGGATCCAGCGCTTATCGGTTTTGTCAAGGCGAAGCACTCCTACACGGGGCAAGTGTCTCGGTGGACCCAAATCCAACAAATTTTTCCTCTCACCTGATGGGGGAACTCAGCGCCAGTGGACACCACATTGCTTCCTAAGATGGGAGGATTGATCTAGATGGATATTGGTGTACCCACCTATTCAATGGCTCCTGTGTCCCTTTTTTTCGTGCGTCTTTCACATCTTTGCTTTATAATTGTCAGGAGTTCTACACTTCTAGAATGCTTCTAAAGAGCCTCACACATTCTCAAAGTGGATATGGGTGGCCTCTCAACCTAATCGATTGAAAACACTTTCAATATGTTTTCATGTTACCACATCTTGTTGTACTTGCGGGGTTGTTTTGGACACAAACATTATTTTACTGCATGCAGGTCAAACTATAGTGAAGTCCGCAGTCTAATGGAAAAATGTGTAGTTCTCTGAAGGACTTTTGTTGGGCCGAGATATGATCATTTTCATAGCCCGGTTATTATATATTTTAGCATGTACATATATATGTTTTTGCGTTGAAGGATCTTTTTGGAAAATTTTATGATAAAATGGTATGGTCATGGCGGTAAATGTAATTCGTGTTTCATGATTAAATCAAGTTTAATTCATCATGTTTTATGGTTTCGAAGTTAATTCATGTTTTTACGCTGTGGAGAAAAGCGCTGTATTTTCTGGATTGCGGCGCCCGATCCGGCCTTGCTGTTCCGACAATGCGTTCCGTTGCAGATCCGACCTCGTTCGGCACCCATTCATTGCACAAAAGCATAGGGTGGTTGTGGTTATGGCATTGGCGGCTAGTTATGGATAAATTGGGCACATGGGTTTTCTTCTTGATCGCCCCCTCTAGCTACTAAGCTCAAGACAACTCGATTCCAGTTGTCCAAAGAAGGTGATTATTGGCTTGCTCCATTTATTAGTTATGGCATCATTTATTGCATTTTACCGAAATTAGAAGTGGTTAAGTTATGGCATGATTTATTGTATTTTGTCGAAATTAGAAGTGGTTCGACCCTCCTGTGGTCGACCACTTGGTTTGTAAATGTTATAAATACCACTGAGGTGGTCAGATGATTGTTAAGTAGAAGAACCAAGTAGCATAAGCATTCGAATTGCTAGAAAATGATTTTGTTCTATTTTTAGTTTTACATTGCCAGAATTATGCCAGAACTGCGTTTTTGGATTTTTATGGTGAATTCGGCCTGCTGAGTTCGTGGTGTGCTTTTAGAGAGTGACCACGACTTGCTGGGGGGGGCACCAGCAGTCTGGTAACTGTCTTCGTGTCTATTTTGCATTTTCTAATTTAACTTACCTTTTTATCTTCCTGTACATGTATATTTTTATTTAATTAATTAGTTTGTTGTAGCTTATTGTTTTACTTCTTTTTGCAGGTTAGATGATGATATGTGTTAATATGTGTTGATTTTATAGATTAGAAAAGGCTTGCAAGTCTCTCTCTCTCTCTATACTAACCCTGTTTGCAATTAGAAAGTCTCTCTCTATACTAACCCCATGCACATTTAGATATCAGATTATGCTTTTATTTATGATTTCATAGTCAAGTTTAAAACAGAGTTTTGATTAGAATAGCATAGAGTTTAATTTGGGTTTTCTCTGATAGGGATTGATGGATGGGTAGATTTACTTCCAGTTTTTATAGTTTGCTTATCTTAGTTTTACATAGATTTCATTTACTTAGTTATTG
>SNQJ01S0035322.1:0-12937 GCA_010110895.2 Picea sitchensis
CTTTTCTCCTCTTGATTATTACTGCGCTGTTATTCAATGTTGTTGTCATCACTGTGACCACACGTTCTTGCCATCAATGACAAGTATACGCTGATTTGCTCAATATTTGCCAACACTATTGGTTGTTAGTTTCAACAATTCTTTCATTAAAACTATTCTGAATGAATATGGAGATAACGCCTCAAGCACTCCCGCTCATGACACCTATGACCTAGAGACAATAATCAACAACAATGAGTCGTAAAAGAAGAGAGGAAAAGGCCTGGGTGAGAAAATTGCCCAATCCCCAACTCTCACACCAAAGAATAAAGCATCTCAGAGAAGCACTCCAATGACCTACCCAAGTAAGAAAGTCACCCACATTTCTTCAGGCAGAGAAGGAGATAAGAACCCTCCTTCCGGAAAAACTAAATTTTCTCATAAACTTCCCGTCAGGAAGAAACGAAAAAACATTGTGCAAGAAGAGGAGGGACCTTGGGGAGAAAGTGATATCCACGATCCCTCCCTCGAGGATATGGAACTAGAAATTGACATTGAGAAAGTGTTCCCAAATGACGACCATCTAGAGAACACTGCCCACAAAAACCCTCAGATGGAAATAATTGGGATCGAGACCTTTGACGAAGAAGAGTCTTTTTCATTTTAGAGCGTTGTTTTTGACAACGAATCCAAAAACTTGATTATTGAGTAAAGGGATGTGAAAAATAAGAAGAGGAAATATCTCTTAGAGATCAACCTACGAAACATGCGGCCTTCCCAAATTTCTTAGATACACCGACCAACTGGAGATGCCCTGGACAACGCTATTGAAGGCCTTGAAGTAGAGAATGTCAGGTTAAAGGAACGAATCAAAGAATTGGAGGGATATTTAATGCCCCTTCCAATGCTTGCTAGTCCTTTAGCAATGATCATGCCTACCGCATCTGTGACAAAGTTAAAAGGATCAAAAAGCCTTCTCACATCATCTCGAGGTTATGTGGAAAAGAATATAAGGAAAATAATGGAATTAATAACAAAGGCTTGGGAGATGTCAAAGAGTATGGTCTCTTTTGGAACAAGAGCACATGCTTTTCATGAATATTTGCAAGCAGATTTGAAAAACGAGCAAGGTTTCTACCTCAATGCGGTTGTACCATTTTTTGTAAAAGTTACTAATATGATGGAATTGAGAAGAAGAGAGGAGGATATCCCTTCTTTGAACTAAATAAAACAATTGAACTCATGATGGAAGAAAAAGGTAAAAAATCTGAATGGTATCGTTCAAGCACGTAGCCAGGCCATAACTAGGAGAGAGGAACTATTCAAGAAGCTAACTAAGATAGATCTAGTTGGAAGCACCAATGAAGTTCAAGACCTGAAATTGATACTCAACTCATTGTTTTTAACCAAGAAAGAATTTGATGAACAAGTTGAGATATTTAAAGGGCCATCATTTGAAAAATTCTATGGAATTCTTGAATATAAAGAAGATAACGTGGAAAACTAGCTAGTCAATTATTCGATTAAAAACCAAGATTTTGAAGAAGCATTGCGCAAAATTTTGATTGATCTAAGGGTCTTGGAAGGAGAAATATTCAATATAAAAATCCGACATGAAATCAACGTGGCACCAATTAGGAGTTACATCAAGGAGTGGTTCAAAAAGGTTATCGACAAGCTTACCAATGAAGGGCAAAGGATGGATGAGGCAGTTCATGTAACCAGTGAGGAAAGACATAAAATGACATCAGTGAGAAAGTAACAAGAAAGGAGATACCATCATAGTAAGTTCATACTGATCACATCTTTCTGTCTTTATCAATCTCTTCATCCAATTACTCCACCTCTTTAAATATAAAGGTTTAACCGAAGACTGATATTTTCCTTTTTCTTCTTACCAGTCTTGTTGTCTTCCACCGCCCACTTTCTTCTTTCTATGAACTTCATTCTTATACATATTTTCTTTATGGTCCGTGGGATTCCCAATCCTAGTCATTATGACAAACACATTTTAATTTCAGAGAATATGTATTGAACTATATATATTTTAGAAATTCTAAGAGAACTATTTTGGGAACAATCTCGACTGTACTTTGTAACCCAATTTTTCTAAATATAAAGTATTTGAGGTTGATCTATCATTATCTTCATTTGAGCTACCCATGTATCACTCTGTCAAAGTTCTCTTATGCATGCAGATCATTTTCTTTTAGTTTTTATGTGATCAGAAATCGTTAGCCCTACTATGATGGATGTGAGGAATTCTGTTTATTTTGTTTAAATCTATGAATGCATGTGTGTTTCTTGGTCCATTCTTAGGAACTCTCGTTTAAAAAAGAAAAGAAAATATTTTCCTTTTCCAATTATATCTATTTTACGTTCCTTTGACTGACTTCTTTAAAAGTCACATTTTATAAATATCGGACATATGAGTACCACCTCTATAAAAATGTAGGAGGATTTGCATCCTCGTGAGGTTTCCATTTCAGTCCTGATGGATTCAAGCATCAACATTTTTGGTGACCATACTGGGGAGATGAATTGAAAATTCAGAACCTGGCCCAACATTTTGAAATAAATATATGACTTTACCCCAGGGTAACCAACCTCATTTAGAAATTGGACTGAATAACCAATGAAGCATTTTGCACCAACTATATAATATTTTAATATCAAAAGCCCATAGTCAAGAGGAGTTAGAAAGGTCTTGGTAGATATTAGTCCAAGAAGAAGAAAGAGAAATTCTCCGAAAACAAAGGAGATAAGAATGACAAGATCAAAGAAATCAAAGATTGGCTAGAGAAGCACAAGAACAAGGTCAATATTGAAGCTGGACGAGTACAAGGGACCCATCACCTGAAGTAAAAGTAAACAACTCTCTGTCCCTAGAAGTGAAAGGTCTGATTTTGAAACCTCCTCAAAAATTGCGGAAAGAGGCAAAAGAGATGCTGGAAGAAACCAAAGAATCCTAGTGTTTGGAAATATAAGGAGGGTGAGAGATTCCCCTCTTAATATCATGGGTGAAAAACACAAACTCCCAGTTCACCCTAAGGGAACCTTGAAGGAATTTTCTAGAGATGGGACAATTGATGCAAAGAGGAATTTGCATTTATTTCTTGACATTTGTGACTTCCACCAAGTCGAACATGATGACGTCATGGTGAGGTTATTTTTGAAAACTTCAGAAATAGCTTATGAATGGTATACAACATTGTCCAGTAGATCCATTCATTCATTTAATGACCTCAAAGTTATGTTCCTTAATATGTTTTCCCCCCCAATTGCCTACCATACCCTCCTCACCGACTTCACCCAGATTGGGTTAAGGAAGAATGAAAGGATACAATATTTTAATCTCAGGTTCAATAAGACTTTGAGTAGAATTCCAGAAGACAAAATGCCAAATGACCCGGTCATTCTCGGTTTCTATAAGAATGCAATGCACCCGAATGTGAAATATTCCATCATAACATCCCAGATGGATACCCTGGAGGAAGAAATGACTAAGGCTATGGAGATGGAATAAATTATGATTGAAACGAGCATCGACCCTGACATTATATTGGGAAGAGTACAAAGACAGATGGGAGCATTGAATATCGATAATCAAGGAGCTTCCAGCTCGAGAAGAAATGGAGATTTTAAACGTCGAGCAGCTCAGAATCAAATGGATGGAGGAGGATTTTTTTAAGGGAACCATACTTGACATAAAAGTTGACCCTTCAGTACCACAAGAAACAAAGAAGAGAATTGAGATTGCGCAGATGAATAGGACCATCAAACAGATGTAGAATGAAATAACCAGGCTAAGAAGGGGAGATAATTATATGCCAAACCCATGAAAGCCAATTCCTGAATAAAGGAGGAACCCTCACCCCAAAAACAAAGTCATATTCGAGAATACTGAAGACCCACCAAGACCAAGGGTTCCCAGACAACCCACTCCAAATGCGGTTGTTTTGGATGATGTCTGTGATGAGAAATTAATCGAGCAGGAAGGCTATTACTTACGCGATGAATGCTCCGAGACAGTGTAGATGGATGGATGGGAGGCGTCCATGTACATATATGGAGAGGGAGACAATGATCCTAACTTGCAAGAAACCATCGCCCAGACAAGAGGATTTGTAAATATACCAAAGAATAAAAGTGACTTCGACAAAAAAAGAAAAAAGAAAAATAAAAGGAAAAATCCAATGAAAAACTGTCGAATAAGAAGGTGACAGTTGGAACCATAAGGCAACCCATAGCGACAAGATCAACTCAAATGGCGTACAATGTCATGGAGGACTTAAGTAAGTTGAGGATAACCTTGACTTTTACAGAAGTGGTGAAGATTCCTTAGTAGAGGTAAAATATCTTGAAGTTGTTGGATGATCCATTGGAAAGAACGAAAGTTGTCATTACCACTCCAAAACATAACCAAATCCCGTCGACTTCCAAGCTGAGATGTAAAATTCCACCCTTCTACATCTCAATTGAAAACCATGATGTTGCATTACATAACTGTTTAGTTGATATTGGTGTGACAAATAATATAATTCCACTCACGGTCATGGAAGCATTGGGCATGAGCTGCACTAAATATTAAGAAACTGGCGAGAGCATATATGCCATCGATTCGAGAAAATTTCCGACATAAAGAGAAATCAAGGATTTTTATGCATGGATCACAACCGCTCCCCATATTATCACAATTTTTAATATTATTGTGGTAAACCTACCTCCAGCATATGGGGTTGTGCTGGGAAGAGATTGGAGCTCCATGATCGGTGGATATATAATGAACAACCATAGTTGTATGATGCTACCAGGAAAGGAGGGAGCAATGATTAAAGTACCCCGAGAGCCCATAAAACCTTTCTCCTTAAAGAATAAGGATAATGAATTAATGGAAGACTACATAGACGCTGGGATCGGAAACCATGTTATCTTGGACATGGAACAAAATGAAAACCTAGAACGAGTTCAATACTTGGAGGTCCCATAATGTGTCTTTGAAGGTTACTAGAGAATGTCATTCGATGGAGCATGCTCTAAATCAGGGAATGGAGTTGGGATTGTTCTTGTAAGCCCAGATAAGACAACGCATCCTCATGCTATAAGACTGGAGTTTCAATGCATGAATAATGAGGCATAATACGAAGCTTTAATCTAGGGGATGATCCTCTCACAAGGAATGAAAATAGAACATATCATTGTGACTTGAGATTCAGAGTTGGTCATCAACTAGGTTACCCAAAAATACAAAATTAAAAAAAAAAGACTTAAATTGCATTTCAAAAGAGTTAATGAATTGATGGAATCTTTCAGCTCTTTTAATATTGCTTTCATTCCAAGGGATAAGAACCATAAGTCCGATTTTCTATCTTTGGATGCTTCATTATCAAATCTAGACGATATCCCGAGCAAAACATCCTTCCAGGTGGAAAAGGCCTTTAGGCCATCTGTGCTTGATAATATTGAGTACTTACAAGTGTTTGACACTGATGAACAATTGGAATTTTTTTTGTTAAACGATGATGAAGAAGAAGATGATAAAGAGATTGTCGTCCCCAAATACTGCATACAAGATGAATCTTTGTTCACAAAAGATGATTATGCCAATAATATTTGTGAAGAAGTTTCAGTTTGAAAGGTGCAAGAGACAAGAAAAGTCAATATTGGAATGGACCACTCGCCAAAATATGTCAATTTGGGAGTCGATTTCACCCCTGAAGAAGTTGATCAATATGTCACCTTACTCAAGGAATATATTGATGTGTTTTCTTGGACTTATGACGAATTAAAGGCTTACGACAAAACAATATTCCATCATGTCATTCCTTTGAGGGAAGAAGCCAAACCAGTGAAACAAAAAATAAGAATGATGAATCCCAAGCTGAAGGCTCTGGTAAACATTGAGTTGGAAAAGTTAAATAAAGCATGGATAATATATCCTATTAGACATTCAGACTGGCTTTCAAATCCAGTGATTGTAAGGAATAAGACCGAAGAATTCCGAATGTGCGTCGATTTCAGAGATCTTAACAAATAAAGCATAAAAGATAATTTTTCACTGCCCAACATGGAGTTTTTGTTGCAACAAGTTATGGGATTGACATGTATGTCTATGTTGGACAGTTTCTCTGGATATAATCAAGTTTTAGTAGCTGAAGAAGGTAGAGCAAAAACAATATTTATCACACCATGGGAGACATATGCATATGCTAGAATGCCTTTCGGTTTGAATAATGTTGGGGTTGCATTCCAAAGGGCCATGGATCATGCATTCACCGGGCTGATAGGAAAGTTCATGGCAGAATACCAAGATGACTTGAAAGCACATTCAAGCAAAAGGGAGGATCACATCCATCATTTAAGAAAAGTCTTTGAAAGATGTAGATCATACGACGTCTCTCTCAACCCAAAGAAATTCCTATTTTTTGTGACTCAAGGCAAGTTGTTGGGTGACATTGTATGCAAGGAAGGGGTTTACATTGACCTGGAAAGATTTAAAGTGATTAATGAACTCATACCCCCGACATAAAATAAGGGAGTCCAGTCATTCTTCGGGAAAATTAATTTTGTTCGAAGATTTGTTCTTGATTATGCAAGAAAAGAGGTTCGAGTGGATAGCATATACTCAGGAAGCATTCAACAAGATCAAGGGGCCCATCACCACCGCCCCCATCCTCATTAGTCCAGATTTTCAAAAGGATTTCATTATCTATTCATTTTCTACAGAGGCAGTTGTCGCGTCCGTCCTCACTCAGAAAAACAACAATGGAGAAGAGCTCCCCATAAGTTTTATGAGAAAAACTTTACACGACTATGAGTTGAAGTATTCATAACTCGAGAAATAGGATTTTTCCCTCGTAAAAGTTGTGGCACACTTTCAGAATTATATAGTAAACTCTCATGTTATTTCCTATGTCCCCTTGTCCCCTGTCAAGATTCTCCTAAATCAACAGTTGAGGGAAGGAAAATGGGCCAACTGGTTAGAAAAAATTCAAGACTATGATATCGATATCAAACCGTTGAAGGAAATAAAAGGACAAGGATTATGCAAGCTTATGGCGAATGGGAACTTAGTTGATGGAATGACTTCAATCTCAGTCGGGGAACCATTAGCTGATTCAGAATGGTACGGAGATATCACATTTTATTTAAGGTCCAGACAATTACCTGTTACAATGAGTTCCAAGGAGCGAAGGACACTCAAGATAAAAGCGAACCAATATGTATTGATTTCTTATATACTTTTCAGAATAAATTTCGATGGTATATTGCTGAGATGCGTCGATGAGAATAAAGCTCAAGAGCTGATCAAAGAATTTCATGAGGGAATATGTTGTGGACATTTTGCACCCACTGCAACTGCTTACAAAATAATCAGAGAGGGATTCTACTAGCCATCGATCTTTAGGGACTCGTATGCCGCAATAAGGAGATGTTTTTCATGCCAACAATTCTCAGGAAAAAATAAGAAAGTTGCAATGCCTCTGCAACCGATTGTGGTGGAACAACCATTTTCCCAATGGGGAATTGATATTGTTGGGCCGATTAATCCAAAATCTAGCAAAGGGAACATGTACATTCTAACAACTATCGATTATTTCACAAAATGGCCAGAAGTAGTAGCATTGAAGAAGGTCGATGCGGAAGAATTGATTGGATTCCTCAAAGAAAACATTTTGTCAAGGTTTGGTGTTACTCATAAATTTATCACAAACAACGGTTCGATCTTCATTGGGTCAAAATTCACAGAGTTTTTTGGACAATATGGGATCATTATGGGTTAGTCTTCGAATTATTATCCACAAGGAAATGGCCTTGCTGAATCCACGAACAAAACACTTGTGCAGACATTGAAGAAAATTGTTGATGGTGTTATCACATTAAGTTGCCTTGGGTCTTTTAGTTTGTTTGTATTAGAACTTGCAAAATTACGCAGTGCATCACTATCAAGCCTTTCAAATACTGATAAAGATTCCAGGGCCAAAGTTCTCTCAAGTTTCATCCTAAAGTTGTGTTGAAGATCTCAACAAGTTTCTACCTCACAAGGTGTTTTAAGCTCGACTCCATAGCCCAACATGCTATCACCAATTACTGTCATGGGAAAAAGAGTATCCAGGTATGCGACCTACGCAAGAAGCACCCAACATAAAACTCAGAGAACTCTATTTCGGGCTTAAAATGCTTGCAGGTGGGTTGCTTCAGTATTCAATGGCAAGGATCCATAGATGGAGTAGATCGACGGTCGACGGGTAATTGCGATCAACAGAGCAATGGGAGTTTTAGCGCAAGAGATAGCGCCCATATCGCCGAAGTAGTCTGAACCGTCCGATCCAGTGAGGATAGGTGGTAGTGCTTGAGTCGTTTCGCGGTTCTAGTCATCCAGAAATTGGGGAAGAGATGCATCGTGAACCCTCGATGCAAGAAGTCCCTAAAGGATCAGGACCATTGATCAAGGAAAGATCTCAACCGTCCATCAGGAAAGACATGCGACGCAAGATCTGAGTCGTAGATGGGGTCTTTTGGGATAGTCAAAGTGAAAGCGCCGAAGTAGTCTCAACCATCCATCCAAGGGACATGTGGCACACGTTTAAGCACCATCACGGTTTCGACTATTGGGATTTCAAAAGACATGGGGTCTCTCCTCCATTGCGTTAGGAAACCTCGAAATGCGAAATGTTAAGCCCTCGGGGTGTTGGGCCCATGGTCCTAGCGCCAAGGTCATATAAAAGGAAGGGCCAAAAGATGGCATGAAATGGGTCAAAACCCACCTCTCCTAAGTTTTGGATCGAGCGCATTTGTTTAAAAGGCATGTGGATCTGAGCAGTTGAGAGCCACGCGCTCAGGTCTATGAACAAGGTCCAATTTCGGACCCCCCCCCCCTCATTCTGCCTTTAATGGGGGTAGGGGTTTGGAATGGTACCACACAAATCTGAATGACTGGGATTAAAGCGTCCAGGTCTATGGCTGAGGTCTCATTCTGGACCCCTCTCACCTTTTTGTTTTTAATAGGGGGGGTCCGGAATGAGGTGGTTTTTCATGGGTCCCCCTAAAACCTCTTACCACTTACCTCCTTGGTTTACCGCCTTCACCTCCTTCTTCCATGTGTCTTCCACCCAACCTCTTTCTTTCCCCTTGTCACATATCCCACTCCCATTCCTCCTCTCGCCCCCTCACACTTGTTTCCCACTCAACACCATCCCAGTCTACCTCATTCCCTTTTCCCTCTCCTTTCTCGACACCTATACCCCCCTTTTCTCCATGCCACCTCCACCTTTGTTGTGTCCCCAATCGCTAACCCATCACACTATGGCCTCCTCGTCACCTCTTCAAGACACTTCACCTCATTACCCGATGTTCCAGCCTTGGTGTCCCCTCCACCTAGCCACCTTTATCTAATTTTCTTGTGCCATCACCTCGCTAGGGCCTCGTTCACAACTAACTGTTGAGTCCCTCCATGAAGGTCCATCTCAGTTCCAGAAGGCAGAAAAGGGCCACCACATTGTCCAAGTGCAGAATTGACTAGGCCTTACCTGAACCAGAGAAAGCAATTATTGGGGTGGTTGACAGTGGTTGAACGTCGTCTCCTTCCATAATACCACTCTACCTAATATTTGGCAGAGAGCACATTTTGTATAGATATGCAACACAGTCACGCTACTGGATATTTCATAGAGGGAAAAAGATAACACACATATGCAACATAATGGCATTACCTACAAGTGCTACCTTTTCTCCTAGTAGTGCGCTACCTAGATGTGCCACCCAATGAAGCTACCAACAAACACCAAGGATCCAGGAGGACCAAACTAATAGCTTTGGGATAGATTGATGATGGAGAAGGAACCTGGCATCATGAAGACAACCACATGCTTTCAGAGACACATGGAAAACAAAGAGATGCACAACAAAGGGAATCAGATCAGTTTGAAGTTCAGTTGGATTAGTCACCAACATTTTCCTATTTTGTAGCATAGGTGGTTAGATAAGTTGTTAAATCAAATAAATGTTTAGAGTTTTTTAAAGGGAAGGAGGCCAGCTCGTACCTCCAGCTGTTGCCTCCCTTTTTTTATAAATAGATAGATCAATTTCTTTAGTAAGGTCATATGTTTGAGCAAGGCTCCCTTAGAATGTAATATTTTGATGAAGTGGCTGTGATCTGGCTATGTACTGGACTTAAGACTTTTTGACTAATAGAAATCAACTTCTCTTTCATTCTATTTTCTTCTGATGCTAAAAGTTCATGTTTTGAATGATTCACATGAATTATTGTGGTGATGTTATGGTGGATGTTTGATCATTATATTATCATGACGTTTATTTCGCTTCTTTAGTTTTTGATGTCAAGAAGATCTTGTGATTAGAAAATTTCTTCCTTAGACCCTTTGTAGACCTAATGTTTGCAGTAGTCCCTAGACTCCTCTCACTCAAGTCTTCCCTATATTCATAATTACTCCTAAAATACTAATAGAAGTTAGCCAAGACCTTGATTGCTGGTGCATTTCTATCCCTATTTATGAGTTGGAACATTATCATTTCGAGTCTTTTCCATTTGACCCTTTAAAACACTCTTACATTCACATATAACCTGATGGGTACTAGGCTTGCCTTCCATGCAATCTAAAGGTGACTTCTAGTGCTAACATTTTTGGCACCGTTGCCGGGGAACGATTTGAAAACTTTTCCCTGGGATTAAACGAGACAGTATACTAGTCCTAAAGGTACATTAGAACTAAGTATCTTGAATATTGCATTCTACACTTGGCGACTCCATTGTTTCAGATCTGGCACCTAAAAGCAGATATACGAGATCAAATCCACAACTACCTTTGGTTCCACCTAAGGCTGACCCAGAGAAGATAATCAAGAAGGGAAAAGCTTCTCTAAAAAGTTTTTCTGTTGTTGCTACAAGTGTTTCTAGTCAGTTGCCTGATACCACTCTTGATACTCCAACTATTTTGTCAAGTAAGCTTTCTTTATCTTCTGTTGAAGTATATAAAAAACTTGATTTTGAAGAGTTTCCTATTGAATACTCTTCCTTTGAAACATAATTGAAGGAAGAAAACATTGATATATTCTCCTCCCCTAATATTGAGAAGTGTTTCAGTCTTGATAGTTTTGAAAATTTCCCTACTTTAGGTTTTGCTACACCTCTCTCTGTTAAAACTTTTGCTGCCAAAGAAGTAGGAATTTCATCTCCCTCTCAGACCTTACCATCCTCTTCCAAAACTCCACCTACAGTTGTGAAGACTGAAACTCCCCCTTCATCCGTTCCTTCTTCTCCTAATCTGGACATAGCCAGGTCTCCTTCTCCTCCTTGTTCACCAAGAATCCAAAATCAAATGGCAGTTGTTAACCCCCCTGCAAATAGGATGGATGCCATAGTGGCTGCAAGATATGCTCCTCTAGTCTTACCTCAGCCAATGAATGCTCTTCCCCTTGGAGATTATTTGAAATACATGACCAAGTTTACTGGAGAAGAAGATATAACAGCTGAGGAACATCTTGCTTCTTTCTATAGCTATGCAGATAACCAAAATATTGAAAATGAAGACTTTTGGATGAGGGTCTTCGTCCAAATCCTTTTTGGTGAGGCCAGAAAGTGGTTTAGGGATCTGGCCCCTGGAGCCGTCATTGGTATTAAGACATTAGATGAGGCCTTCTTGAGGCATTGGGGTGAGAAAAAGGATTTTTTGTACTACATCACCGAATTTGGATCTTTGAAAAGGAAAGAAGGAGAGTCTGTCTCTGAATTTTCTAAAAGATTTAACAAAATGTACAAGAAGATCCCTGATGAGATCAAACCCACTAAAACCATGGAAAAAATCACTTATGCCAGTGCTTTTGACTGCGAGTTCTACCTTCTATTGAGAGAGAGAAGGTCACCTTCCTTAGTTCATATGCAAGATGCTGCCTTAGAGGTAGAATCCAACATAATAGCATTAGATAAGCTCAGGGGAAAATCTGATAGAGATAGGAGGAAAAAAAAAGCTGAAGCTTCCACTTCTGACTCTCTTGTTGTTCATTCACAAGTAGATGAGTGGAAACAATGAGTAAAATTCCTTTCTACTGAGATTGAGAAATTAAAATCAAAAGGAATACAACCATATAGAAATGCTCAAAACACTGAAAACTGAGGTAATTTCAGAAGACCCAACAATGCTCCCCAAATCCTTCCTAGAGATCCCAGAAACAAAGAGAGAGATGATCAAAGGATGCAAGCTACTTTTTAAAATAATCTAGTTGTTGATGAAGAAGAAGAGGAGGTAGAGGTTGATCCTGAGATTCACTGCGTAGGTGATACGTCTCCATCCCCACACTTGACTCAATCCTCTTATGAGCTATCTTTAATGGATATCCAAATTAATGAGTTAAGAAAGGGAGAGAAAGAAAATGAAAATGCCAGTAGATATAATATGAGATCTAAGAAGAATGAAGGAAAAAATGATGCCCCTAATCAGCCTGTTCAAAAAGAAGATTCTTCCAAGGCTGTGACAGTAAGCAACAAGGAAAAAGACTCTCAAAACCCACAAGTTTTGATCAGAAATCCTCCTCCTGAAACCAAAGATATTTTGAATCCTTCCCCTTCCTTTGGTTTTGAGAGTGAGATCCAGAAAATTAAGATCCCTGTACCATTTCTGGAATTGATAAAAAATGAAGAATTTAAAAAATATCTGACCAAAATGTTACATCTTGATGCCTCTCCTAATGCCACTGATTCAATAAATCTACAAGATGAAAAACCAGCTGTGATTTTAGGCCCTTTGATAGAAGCCATAGATGACTCATCCCCTCCCTTCTATACTTCTCTCAATATTCATGACAAGGTGCTGCATAATTGTCTTTTGGATCCAGGGGCATCCCATAATCTCATGCCAAAATCTATCATGGATGAACTTGGATTGGAAATCACAAAAACCTATCATGACTTATATTCTTTTGACTCTAGGAAAGTAAAATG
>SNQJ01S0035322.1:19983-36728 GCA_010110895.2 Picea sitchensis
GGGGGGGGTCTGGAATGGTATCATGCAAGTCTGAACCGCTAGGATTAAAGCACCCAGATGTACGGTTGAGGTCTCATTCCAGACCCCCCTCGCCTTTCTACCTTTAATAGGGGGGGGTGGGTCTGGAATGAGGTGGTGTTGGATGGGTCCCCCTAAAAACTCTTACCACTTACCTCCTCGATTTACCGCCTTCACCTCCTTCTACCATGTGTCTTCCACCTAACCTCTCTCTTTCCCCCTGTCACATCTCCCGCTCGCATTCCTCCTCTTGCCCCCTCACACTTGTTTCCCACTCAGCACCATCCTAGCCCACCTCATTCCCTTTTCCCTCTCCTTTCCCGACACCTGTACCCCCCTTTTCTCCATGCCACCTCCACCTGTGTTGTGTCCACACTCGCTGACCCATCACAGTATGGCCTTCTCGTCACCTCTTCAGGACACTTCACCTCATTACCTGATGTTCCAGCCTCGATGTCCCCTCCACTTAGCCACCTTTCTCCGATTTTCTTGTGCCATCACCTCGCCAGGGCCTCATTCTTAACCAACCGTTGAGTCCCTCCGCGAAGGTCCAACTCAGTTCCAGAAGGCAGAAAATGACCACCACGTTGTCCAATTGTAGAATTGATCGGGCCTTACCTGATTCCAAGAAAGAAGTTATTGGGGTGGTTGACAGTGGTTGAACGTCGTCGCCTTCCATAATACCACGCTACCTAATATTTGGCAGAGAGAAGATTCCGTACAGATATGCAACACAGTGGTGCTACCAAATATTTCATAGAGGGAAAAATCTAGCACACATATGCAGCACAATGGTGGTACCTTTTCTCCTAGTAGTGCACTACCCAGATGTGCCACCCAATGAAGCTACCAACAAACACCAGGGATCTAGGAGGACCAAACTAATAGCTTTGGGATAGATTGATGATGGAGAAGGCAGCTGGCATCATGAAGACAATCACATGCTTTTAGAGACACATGGCAAACAAAGAGATGCACAACAAAGGGAATCGGATCAATTTGAAGTTCAGTTGGATTAGTCACCAACATTTTCCTGTTTTGTAGCATAGGTGGTTAGATAAGTTGTTAAATCAAATAAATGTTTAGAGTTTTTTAAAGCGAAGGATTCCATCTCGTACCTCTAGCTGTTGCCTCGCTTTTGTTATAAATAGATAGATCAATTTCTTTAGTAAGGTTGAATGTTTGAGCAAGGCTCCCTTAGACTGTAATATTTTGATGAAGTGACTGTGATCTGGCTATGTACTGAACTTTAGACTTTTTGACTAATAGAAATCAACTTCTTTTTCATTCTATTTGCTTCTAATTCTAAAATTTCATGTTTTGAATGATTCACATGAATTATTGTGGTGATGTTATGGTGGATGTTTGATCATTATATTATCATGACATTTATTTAGCTTCCTTAGTTTCTGATGTCAAGAAGATCTTGTGATTAGAATATTTCTTCCTTAGACATTTTGTAGACTTGATGTTTGCAGTAGTTGCTACACTCCTCTCACTCAAGTCTTCCCTATATTCATATTTACTCCTAAACTACTAATCGAAGTTATCCAAGACCTTGATTGCTGGTGCATTGCTAGCCCTGTTTTTGAGTTGGAACATTATCATTTCAAGTCTTTTCCATTTGACCCTATAAAACACTCTTACATTCATATATAACATGATGGGTACTAGGCTTGCCTTCCATGCAATTTTAAGGTGACTTCTAGTGCTAACATTTTTTGCACCGTTGCCGAGGAACAATTTGAAAACTTTTCCCTGGGATTAAACAAGATAGTATACTAGTCCTAAAGGTGCATTAGAACTCAGTATATTGAATATTGCATCCTGCACCTGGCGACTCCATTGTTTCAGCTCTGGCACCTAAAATAAGACATATGAGATCAAATCCATAGCTACCTTTGTTTCCACCTGAGGCTGACCCAGAGAAGATAATCAAGAAGGGAAAAGCTTCTTTGAAAATTTTTTCTGCTGTTGCTACAAGTGTTTTTGGTCGGTTGCCTGATCCCACTCTTGATACTCCAGCTATTTTATCAAGTAATCTTTCTTTATCTTCTGCTAAAGTATCTAAAAAACTTGATTTTGAAGAGTTTCTATTGAATACTCTTCCTTTGAAATAGAATTGAAAGAAGAAAACATTGGTATATTCTCCTCCCCTGATATTGAGAAGTGTTTCAGTCTTGATAGTTTTGAAGATTTCCCTACTTTAGGTTTTGCTACACTTCTCTCTGTTAAAACTTTTGCTGCCAAAGAAGTAGGAATTTCATCTCCCTCTCAGACCTTACCATCCTCTTCTAAAATTCCACCTACTATTGTGAAGACTGAAACTCCCCCTTCATCCGTTCCTTCTTCTCCTAATCTGGACATAGCCAGGTCTCCTTCTCCTCCTTGTTCACCAAGAATCCAAAATCAAATGACAATTGTTAACCCCCTTGCAAATAGGATGGATGCCATAGTGGTTGCAAGATATACTCCTCTAGTCTTACCTCAACCATTGAATGCTCTTCCCCTTGGAGATTATTTGAAATGCATGCCCAAGTTTACTGGAGAAGAAGGTATAAAAGCTGAGGAACATCTTGCTTCTTTCTATAGCTATGCAGATAACCAAAATATTGAGAATGAATATGTTTGGATGAGGGTATTCATCCAAATCCTTTTTGGTGAGGCTAGAAAGTGGTTTAGGGGTCTAGACCCTAGATCCATCACTGGTATTGAGGCATTGGATGAAGCCTTCTTGAGGCATTGGGGTGACAAAAATGATTTTTTGTACTACATCACTGAATTTGGATCTTTGAAAAGGAAAGAAGGAGAGTCTGTCTCTAAATTTTCTAAAAGATTTAACAAAATGTACAAGAAGATCCCTGATGAGATCAAACCCACTAAAACCATGGAAAAAATCACTTATGCCAATGCTTTTGACTCTGAGTTCTTCCTTCTATTGAGAGAGAGAAGGTCACCTTCCTTATTTCATATGCAAGATGCCGCCTTAGAGGTAGAATCCAACATAATAGCATTAGATAAGCTCAGGGAAAAATCTGATAGAGATAGGAAGAAAAACAAAGTTGAAGCTTCCACTTCTGACTCTCCTATCGTTCATTCACAAGTAGATGAGTTGACCAAATTAGTAAAATCCCTTTCTATTGAGATTGAGAATTTAAAATCAAAAGGAAGACAACCATATAGAAATGCTCAAAAAACTGAAAACAAAGGTAATTTCAGAAGACCCAACAATGCTCCCCAAATCCTTCCTAGAGATCCCGAAAACAAAGAGAGAGATGATCAAAGGATACAAGCTCCTTTTCAAAATAATCTAGTTGCCGATGAAAAAGAAGAGGACGTAGAGGTTGATCCTGAGATTCACTGCATAGGTGATACATCTCCATCCCCACACTCAACACAATCCTCTTATGAGCAATCTTTAATGGATATCCAAATTAATGAGTTAAGAAAGGGAGAGAAAGAAAAGGAAAATGCTAGTAGATATAATCTAAGATCTAAGAAGAATGAAGGAAAAAATGATGCCCCTAATCAACCTGTTCAAAAAGAAGATTCTTCCAAGGCCGTGACAGTAAGCAACAAGGAAAAAGACTCTCAAAACCCACAAGTTCTGATTAGAATCCATCCTCCTGAAACCAAAGATATTTTGAATCCTTCCCCTTCCTTTAGTTTTGAGAGTGAGATCCAGAAAATTAAGATCCCTATAACATTTTTGGAATTGATAAAAAATGAAGAATTTAAAAAATATCTGACCAAAATGTTACATCCCGATGCCTCTCCTAATGCCACTGATTCAATAAACCTGCAAGATGAAAAACCAATTGTGATTTTAGGCCCTTTGATAGAAGACATAGATGAATCATCCCCTCCCTTCTATACTTCTCTCAATATTCATGACAAGGTGCTGCATAATTGTCTTTTGGATTCAGGGGCATCCCATAATCTCATGCCAAAATCTATCATGGATGAACTTGGATTGGAAATCACAAAAACCTATCATGACTTATATTCTTTTGACTCTAGGAAAGTAAAATGTATGGGGGTCATTATGGATATGGTTGTGACTCTATTTCAGCTTCCCATGAAAAGTATACGTATGGATGTTGTGGTAGCTGACGTTCCTCCCAATTTTGGCATGCTCTTGTCAGGGTATTGTATTAAAAGACTTGGGGGGGGGGATTGCATATGGATCTCTCATATGAAACTATTCATGTGTTTGGGGGGGAGCATAGAAGAGTTTATAGGGAAGCCCGACTGGCTTACATTATTAGTGATGAAGCAAACCCCGCCAATCATCCTGTTTTTTCTCTTGATACCGATTTGGGGTCCAACATTTTGCAGATCATTGATGCTCTCGAAACTCCTCTTGAAATCAGAAAATAGTCTGCTACCTTATGTGAAGAGCCTCGTCTAACCAATTCTGTTTGGAAGATGTTCTTTGATGGATATTCTTCTAAGGAAAGTGTTGGTGTAGGAGGGGTATTTGTCTCACCAACGCAGGAGACCATATCTCTGTCATATAAACTAGAATTTGAAACTACCAATAATGTAGCAGAGTATGAAGCTCTTGTCTTGGGCTTGGGGGTTGCAAAAGATATGGGGATTAAAAAGCTATCAGTATTTGGGGATGCTGAATTGATAGTCCATCAGACCAAAAATATTTTTCAAACTAAGCATCCTAGGCTTAGATCTTATAGGAATGAAGTATGGGACCTAGTGGAGAATTTTTTCTCTAACTTTGACATCTCTTTTATTCCATGAGAAGAGAATTCTGTGGTTGTATCAGCAAGCAACTTTAAGATACCTACACCTCCTAAACTCAAGTATGAGGTAGAAGTCAAATACATGCCTTCTATACCGGACAATGCCAAGTATTGGAAGGTGTTTGAAGATGATTTAGAACTTAAAACATTCCTTGAGTATTTTGATGAATTTGCTGCATTACACATTGATCAGGATCATGATTCTGAAATTACTCCACATGCTGATGTTTTCCTTAATAAAATTTCTAATCATCATATTGTGCAGCTACCTAGAAACCATATTCCAAAAGGACTGGTTCCTTTGGAAAAATTGTTTGATGAAAATGATGTGGCAGTAAAGGGGAAAGTGTCTACTGACGATGCTGATATAATTGAGTGCAATTTGGGAACATAAAAGGATCCAAAATATGTCAAGCTATCAAGCAACTTATCAGGAGAGCAGAGGGATGAATATACCAAATTGTTGAAATAATTTGTTGATGTATTCGCTTGGACTTATGAAGATCTCAAAACTTATGACACAAACATTATAGAGCAAAAGATTCCATTAAAAGAAGAGACCAAACCCTTCAGGCAAAAGGTGAGGCAAATCAATCCTATGTTGCTACCTGTCACGGAGAAAGAGGTAAAAAAGATTTTAGATGCAAAAATTATTATTCCTTTGAGGTATTCTGAATGGGAGGCCAATTTGGTCCCCGTGAGGAAAAAGAATGGAGAAATCAAACTTTGTGTCGATTTCCAGAATCTGAACATAAGTTATAAAAAGGATAATTTCCCTTTGCCCAAGATGGAACACATATTATAGAGGGTGATAGGTGCAGCCCGTATGTCTATGGTTGATGGTTTCTCTAGCTACAACCAGATTTTTGTTTTGCCAGAGGATAGAGAGAAGATGGCCTTTACCACTCCTTGGGGTACATTCATGTATACCAAGATGCCCTTTGGTTTGATGAACGCAGGGGCGACCTTTCAGCGAGATATGGACATAGAATTCATCGGAGAGAAGGACAAGTTTTTTGTCATCTATTTGGATGACATAAAAGTGTTCTCTCAATCCGATAAAGAGAATTGTGATCATTTAAGAAAGTTTTTCTCGAAATGCAGAAAATCCAGTCTCTCTTTAAATCCAAAAAAATCACTATTTGCCATGAAGGAGGGGAAATTATTGGGACATATTGTGTCAGCTGAAGGGGTTAGGATTGACTCCAGCAGGGTTGAAGCCATACAAGCCTTTTCACTTCCAAGATCTAAAAAGGAGGTTCAATATTTTTTGGGAAAAGTTAATTTCTTGAAAAGGTTTGTGTCAAATTTTCCTGAGTTGGTTAAGTATATCACAACCATGTTAAGGAAAGATAATGAAATCAAGTGGAATGTTGAAGGATGTAGTTCTTTTGATCAAATAAAGAAATCCTTGACTGAAGCCTCGGTCCTAGTCACCCAGACTACTCCAAGGACTTTCTTATTTTTTCTTTTGCACCTTTTGATACAGTGCCAGCAGTTTTGTTGCAGAAGAATGTTGAAGGCTTAGAGCAACCCATTTCCTTTTTTAGCCGGGCCTTGAGAGATGCAGAATTAAAATATGACATCATGGATAAGCAAGCCTATGCACTGGTTAAAGCTCTTAAGTGCTTCAGAATTTAGGTGCTTCATTCAAGATTTATTTCTTATGTTCCATCAGCTGTTGTAAAATAAATTATTATTCAGTTGGATATTGACGGAAAACGTATCAAATGGATTGCTAAAATCCTTGAATTCGATTTAGAAGTCAAGCCTACCAAATTGGTTAAAGTTCAAGGTTTAGCCAAGATATTGTCTGAATCAAATTGCTCAGCATTGGGAGTAAATTTCATTGGCTCTTGTCCAGAAAAGTAGCAGGCTAAATTAAATGACAAAGGTTCTCAAGGCATCCTACATTGGCAGACTATAGCTGGTACAAGGACATTATATTCTTCTTGCAAAATTTACAGCCTCCAAAAGGTATGGAAAAGAACAAGGTGAGAGAATTAAAACTCAAATCAATAAAGTATTGCCTGGTTGAACAAATTTTGTATTGGAATGATCCATTGGGAGTGTTGTTGAGATACCTAGACCCAAAAGAAGCCCAAAAGATTATGTCTGATTTTCATGATAGTTTGTGTGGGGGGCATCATTTTTGGAGGACTACTACCTACAAGATTCTCAGGGCTAGGTATTTTTGGCCTAGTCTGTTCACATATGTTTGTGGTAAGATCAGAGCATGTGTTAAATGTCATAAATTCTCTGGAAAGCATCAGATTAAGTCTTTGCCATTAAAGCCCGTAGCAGTTTCAGGACCTTTTCAACAGTGGGGCCTAGATTTTATTGGGGAAATTCATCCTGCTTCCAGTGGGAAACATGGATGGATCTTGACTGCCATAGATTACTTCACTAAGTGGATAGAGGCTATTCCTACCAGGAATGCTTCCCACAAATTGATCAATGGTTTCCTTGAAGACATTATGGCAAGGTTTGGCTGTCCGAATATAATTTTCACTGACAATGCTGCATCTTTCAAGGCTGAGCCATTGATTCAATTCTATGAACAATATGGGATCACTTTGATTCATTCAACCCTTTACTACCCACAAGGGAATGGGATTGCATAATCCTCCAACAAAAGCCTTCTAAATATCATTAAAAAGATGTTGGAGGACAACAGAAAGGCATGGGATTCAAAACTCAAGTTTTCTTTGTGGTATGACAGAGTGAAAATAAAGAGAGCCTTGGGTCTTTCTCCTTTCTAGCTGGTGTATGGAGTTGAGGCCATTTTCTCTTCTGAACTTGCCTTTCCTGTGGAAAAATTCTTCCAGGATTATCAATGGGAGCCAGATCATATGATCAGGAGGATTCAGAAGTTGGTTGAAGTACAACAGACTCGGGAGAAGCTTGTAGATAAGGCATACGATCATCAACTGAAGATCAAGAAGGCATTCGACAAGAAGGTGAACAAAGAGGACTTTCAATTGGGTGATCTGGTGCTCAAGTGGGATACATCGAGAGAAGATAAAGGCAAACAAGGTAAATTTGAATCTTTATGGATCGGTCCTTTCAAAATCTCTGAGGTATTCTCTAATAACACTTTCAAGTTGCAAAATATGGAGAATGAATAAGTGTTTGGTGGCCCTGTTAATGGGCATTTCCTGAAAAAGTACTTTGCTTGAGCCTTGAGTGGTTCTTCATGTCATTGTAAATATCATTTTCCTTTTGTTTTTGTTTCAATAACTGACCCCATAGCCCTAGGATAAGGCACTAAATCTACTCATTCTTGGCAGCCTGCAGGGGGCATGCCATCCCCTGTGGAGCCAATGTTATCAAATTAATTTGCCTTGGGTCTTTTAGTTTGTTTATATCATAACTTGCAAAATTACACAACGCATCACTGTCAAGCCTTTCAAATACTGATAAAGATTCCAGGGCAGAAGTTCTCTCAAGTTTCATCCTAAAGTTGCATTGAAGATCTCAACAGGTGTATACCTCACAAGGTGTTTTAAGCTCGACTCCATAGCCCAACATGTTAATACCAATTACTGTCATGGGAAAAAGAGTATCCAGGTCTGTGACCTGCACAAGAAGCACCCAACACAAAACTCATAGAAGTCTATTTCAAGCTTAAAATGCTTGCAGGCAGTAGGTTTCAGTATTCAACGATGAGAATCCATCGATGGAGCAGATCGAAGGTCGGTGGGTAATTGCGATCAACAGAGATGCATGAGTTTTAGCCCAAGAGATAACACCCATGTCGCTAAAGTAGTCTAAACCGTTCGATCCAGTGAGGACAGGTGGTAGTACTTGAGCCGTTTCACTGTTCTAGTCATCGGGAAATTGGGGAAGAGATGCATCGTGAACCCCTGGTGCAAGAAGTCTCGAAAGGATCAGGACCGTTGATCAAGGAAAGATCTCAGCCATCCATCAGGAAAGACACACAGCGCAAGATCTGAGCCACAGATGGGGTCTTTCGAGATAGTCAAAGTGAAAGCGTCGAAGTAGTCTAAACCGTCCATCCAAGGGACATGTGGCACGCGATTAAGCACTGTCATAGTTTCAACTATCAGTATTTCAAAAGACACGGGGTCTCTCCTCCATTGCATTAGGAAACCCCGAAATAATAAATGTTAAGCCCCCAGGGTGGTGGGCCCATGGTCCTAGCACAAAGGTCATATATAAGGAAGGGCTATAAGATGGTATGAAATGCGTCAAAACCCACCTCTCTTAAGTTTGGCATCGAGAGAATTTGTTTAAAAGGCATGTGGATTTGAGCGGCTGAGAGCCGGGCACTCAGATCTACAGACGAGGTCCAATTTCAGACCCCNATGGGGGGGGGGGTGGTTCCGGAATGAGGCAGTTTTGCATGGGTCCCCCTAAAACCTCTTACCACTTACCTCCTCGGTTTACCGCCTTCACCTCCTTCTACCATGTGTCTTCCACCCAGCCTCTCTCTTTCCCCTTGTCACATCTCCCGCTCACATTCCTCCTCTCGCCCCCTCACACTTGTTTCCCACTCAGCGCCATCCTTGCCCACCTCATTCCTTTTTCCCTCTCCTTTCCCAACACTTGTACCCCCCTTTTCTCCATGCCACCTCCACCTGTGTTGTGTCCCCACTCGCTGACCCATCACACTACGGTCTCCTTGTCACCTCTTCAGGACACTTCACCTCATTGCCCGATGTTCTAGCCTCGATGCACCCTCCACTTGGCCACCTTTCTCTGATTTTCTTGTGCCATCACCTCGCCAGGGCCTCATTCACAACCAACTGCTAGGTTCCTTCGTGAAGGTCTAGCTCAGTTCCAGAAGGTAGAAAACGACCACCACATTGTCCAAGTGCAAAATTGACTGGGCCTTACCTGATCCTGAGAAAGAAGTTATTGGGATGGTTGATAGTGGCTGAATGTTGTAGCCTTCCATAATACCACACTACCTAATATTTGGCAGAGAGAAGATTCTATACAGATATGAAACACAGTGGTGCTACCAAATATTTCACAGAGGGAAAACTCTAGCACACATATGCAACACAATGGCGCTACCTTTTCTCCTAGTAGTGTGCTACCCAGATGTGCCACAGCTTTGGGATCTAGGAGGACCAAACTAACAGCTTTGGGATAGATTGATGATGGAGAAGGAAACTGGCATCATGAACACAACCACATGCTTTCAGAGACACATGGAAAACAAAGAGATGCACAACAAAGGGAATCAGATCAATTTGAAGTTCAGTTGGATTAGTCACCAACATTTTCCTGTTTTGTAGCATAGGTGGTTAGATAAGTTGTTAAATCAAATAAATGTTTAGAGTTTTTTAAAGGGAAGGAGGCCAGCTCATACCTTCAGTTGTTGCCTTGCTTTTTTTATAAATAGATAGATCAATTTCTTTAGTAAGGTCGGATGTTTGAGCAAGGCTCCCTTAGACTGTAATATTTTGATGAAGTGACTGTGATCTGGCTATGTACTGGACTTAAGACTTTTTGACTAATAGAAATCAACTTCTCTTTCATTCTATTTGCTTCTGATGCTAAAATTTCATGTTTTGAATGATTCACATGAATTATTGTGGTGATGTTATGGTGGATGTTTGATCATTATATTATCATGACGTTTATTTATCTTCCTTAGTTTATGATGTCAAGAAGATCTTGTGATTAGAAACTTTCTTCCTTAGACTTTTTGTAGACCTGATGTTTGCAGCAGTCCCTACACTCCTCTCACTCAAGTCTTCCCTATATTCATATTTACTCCTAAACTACTAATCGAAGTTAGCCAATACCTTGATTGCTGGTGCATTGCTAGAACATTATCATTTCGAGTCTTTTCCATTTGACCCTTTAAAAGACTCTTACATTCACATATAACCTGATGGGTACTAGGCTTGCCTTCCATGCAATCTGGAGGTGACCTCTAGTGCTAACATTTTTGGCACCGTTGTTGGGGAACGATTTAAAAAGTTTTCCATGGGATTAAACGAGACAGTATACTAGTCCTAAAGGTGCATTAGAACTCAGTATCTTGAATATTTCATCATGCACCTGGCGACTTGTTGGCAGCCAATTCACATTTTCATATTGTCCTTATAAGCTGCCTACACCAGTGTTTTGCGAACCTTGATTTTCATCACAACCTTCGAAATAAAATAACACCATCATTTTTGCGCTATTTACACACCTGCCCATGTTCTTGTTTTCACGACTGCAAGCGTGAAAATTTTGTTTTCAAAGTCACATTAAAATCGTCACTGGATTATTTTGGTTACTCTTGTCTATGTGTTCATTGCGTTTCCAATTTGATTATAGTCACACAATTGGCAAGACTCCAAGATCTTTACTCATTTGGCATTTTCTAATTGTTAATATGACTTCATTTTTATAAGAATGTGATGATATCCTGATGATCGAGTTTTTGATGCATTGGTGTTTTAATGTTCTATAGTCTTTCATCGATTTCCTTGACACATTGGTTTCATGAAAACACATTGACGTTGTGGTTATACCCTTGGTGTGATCATTTCATAAAAAACATATTTCGTATGATCGAACCCTTGGTGTTGATTTCGAATCATTATTTTGGTTTTAAAACTATTGCTTGCGCAAATTTTGGTCGACTTACTATAGATTTCATTAATTGTTTGAATGGCATAGTTTTTGACATATGCAATAGTGATTTGAATCGTTATATGCGCCGTCGGTTGTACTGTGGGAAATGACTATTTTGCATGGGCTGAGCTAGCCCCACCACCTTCGCACATTCTGTCATTAATGCTTTCCCCCTATCCCGAGTCACCTCTACTAGTTTTCGGGCGAGCCTGTGAGTTATCAACCCAGCGTATACTCTGTTCAAACCCTAGCCCATTCACCAAGCTTACCGTGTGCTCCTGTCTATGGCACCGGTGGTGCGCACAGAGCTAAATGGTAGCCAAACCCTGTTGCTATTTGATAATGCTCATAAGGATTTAGAAAATAGTGGTTGGCTGGTGTTTATGCAAAGGTTCGAGGGTTTCAACCTTTCGGTTGCCCAACAATTCGCCCTCACCTTTGACGGGTGTAGGGCTAAAATCGGTGACATACGGCTCAAGCTGAATAAAGAATTCATAAGCTCTACTACAGGACTAGCAGCTACAGGCCAAAGTTGGTTTAAAAAATCCAAAGTCGACGAGGTGCCGTGGCCTTTACTATTCATATCAAGAAAGATTGTTTCTTGTGATAAAGGTATGCCTATTTCTACCCTCAAACCCAGGTGGCATGATCTTTTGGTAATTGTTAAACAGTTTATGACCTGTGAAGGTCTATATGGCTTGGTATTTATGTATCACCTCTGGTTATTGATGAATTTCATGGGCTATCCTTTGAACATGCCACATTACTTATTGTGTTGTCTTTACAAGATGTCTAAGAGATTCAAGCGTGAGAAGGCTGATAGCAACCTTTTTCATCACGTCTTGATTAGAGTCAATTATCATCCACCATTTAAACCTTAGTGGAAATAATTGGCAAGCCTTTCTATCTAGAAATGGCTTTGCTAATCCAGAGTCTGCTCAAATCAACAAGGCTGTGGTTAGTGAGGCTTTGGCTGGACCAGCCATGCCACTTCATATCCTTCTACCCCCTGTCAAACCCTCAGTTTGCCCTGACTTGGACCTACTTGATGCCTTGGTTAACCCGTGTGCTAAGGATGATATTAAGGCCGTCAAAAGACCTGTGAGGAAGAAAGACAACAATGATACTACTGTCAACAGTATGGGGAAGAAAAATGCTCGATTGATATCTATACTTGCTCAGAACAACCCTAAACAGAACATCGACCAAAATCCCATAGTGCTGAGCGAGGAATCAGACTCCAATATTGAGCATTTCCTAGCTGAAGAGTACCCCTTTTCTCATGGCCTATGCTCTAAGAAACCCTATGACTATGTCTCTAACTTAACCCCTTGCCTCAAAAATGACCCAAATTACCTGGGAATCAAGTTGCACAAGGAAACCCTTGGTAAGCTAAACAAACCCTCGCCTGTGATACCGAAGCCTGATCAATTGTCGTGTACACAATGTAATGCTTGGTTACAACGTTATTACATCGACGTTCCCCTGTTGCAATCAAAGATCAAATCATTAGAGGAGCAAGTTACAGTGTTGTTGATGCAGGAGCATCGCTCACTCATCAAGCGAGCCAATGCGTGGAGCCGAAAAGACAGCTGGATAGTGCCAGCATCAAAATTTTGAAACACCTTGACATGTTGCGCCAAACCTTAATGTGTTGATGTGATGAAGCGCACTTGTACATTGTAATGGACCTTGAGCCTTTAAGCTCACGTCCTTAGTAGCTGAGGCATTTAATAGAATTGATGTAAAGATAGATAGGAATTAATTGTAGATTTGATAGCTTTAGAATTGTGAGGGAAAACGGAATATAGGCACCCTCCTTTGTATCATTGTATTATTATCAAGCATGTAGAGTAGAAGAGAAGAACCGAGAGAGAGTTCGAGGAACACCTTGTAAATATATAGGCATTTTCCATTATAAATATAGAGCAGTTTTCCTGCATTTTCTGTCATTGTATGCATGTCTGTGTGAGTGTTCATTATATGCTGCATTTGTGTATTGTGATTATGCCATTGTAGGGAGAGTTTTGATTTCAGGGTTGAAGGTCTTTGAGGTTTCATGCCAAGAGGGCATGACAGAGTGTTGAGACTCTGAATACCAGTGCATAGGAGGATGCACTTCTGAACTCATGAGGAGTCAGACAGAGATGTGCTGAGGCACCAGCCTGGAACCATCGACTCAGGAAGNTCCTTAGTAGCTGAGGCATTTAATAGAATTGATGTAAAGATAGATAGGAATTAATTGTAGATTTGATAGCTTTAGAATTGTGAGGGAAAACGGAATATAGGCACCCTCCTTTGTATCATTGTATTATTATCAAGCATGTAGAGTAGAAGAGAAGAACCGAGAGAGAGTTCGAGGAACACCTTGTAAATATATAGGCATTTTCCATTATAAATATAGAGCAGTTTTCCTGCATTTTCTGTCATTGTATGCATGTCTGTGTGAGTGTTCATTATATGCTGCATTTGTGTATTGTGATTATGCCATTGTAGGGAGAGTTTTGATTTCAGGGTTGAAGGTCTTTGAGGTTTCATGCCAAGAGGGCATGACAGAGTGTTGAGACTCTGAATACCAGTGCATAGGAGGATGCACTTCTGAACTCATGAGGAGTCAGACAGAGATGTGCTGAGGCACCAGCCTGGAACCATCGACTCAGGAAGAGGAAGACCTTTGTGGTTGCTGAACACCTCAAGAATCAAGGCAGTGTAGTTGAGACACAGTTGCAGATAGAAACCTTGATGTAGGTTCCGTGGAGCTTTGCCGAGTGGGCATTGAGCATGCACACGAGGTGCTGAGAAGGAGAACTCTACAGTGAGTTGCGAAAGACCAGGATTCTGTTGAGGATTCTGAGGAGCTCTGTCAGGAGGACATCGAGCGAAGCATGTAAGTGCAAGGAGAAAACGTAACTGTTGCATGTTCTGTGGAAGAGATACTCCGCCTGGAGGGCGTTGAGTACGTGTGTATGCAGGCACCGGAGCAAAGAACTCTTGGAGATCTGAAACTGAAACCAGAGTCCACTAAGGGACCTGTATTGGGTTACTGAATACCCAGAAACACTCAGTAATAGGTTGTTTGAGTTGGAAGATTGTCAGGAAGCATTGTAGACTCCATCTACGGGAGAAAGGGAAGAAGAACCGAGCTTCTGTAGAGGTTGAAGCTACAGGGGAAGCTCAGGACAAATAGCACTTTGTGCGCAAGAACCTTTTATGCACGAGGAGAAGTGCAGGTCGGATTTGAAATCTCAAGGGTGAGCCTGAGCAGAGGTCGAACGGGACTAGCGTGGCCAGAAGCGCATAGAGTCCAGAGAATCCAACACTTGGGAGAGTGATTGGGCATCGCGCGCAAGGAGTGCGCCAACATTCCGTTGAAGGAACGGACGAAATTAAGCTCAGGAGGGATAGTTCCATCGTGGAACAGACCCAGGAGAAGTTCTGAGCAGGACAAAGCCTTGGGAGCAGGAGGATTCCCCAAGAAGGAGAGAATCAACGACTTGAATTTGTTGTTGAGATTTGCGATACCCCGCTGATCGTAGGATCATGGACGAGTTGCGCGAAGGTTAGTCCTTTGGCGCACAGAGAGCAAATCCATCGCATATCGGCATTCGAAGTTTGGCGAGGTAAGTGTTTTTTTTTCTCTCGTCGAAATCATGAGTCGCGATTTCCCGAGTTTATCGGGGTCATTGATCGTGACAAGGACAGGTGGCGTGAGATCCCGGGAGGTCGGGACTCGGCGTTTGGAGTTTTGGCATCAAGGAAAATTTGCATCACGGATCCACGATCCACGAAGTCCTGAGGGGACGTGGTCGAGTGGGACCCCAGGGAGCGAGTGGAATACAGGTGGCGTGGTCACAGAGAATCAACACCTCGGCACTCAGGGTTTGCAAGCTCAAGAGGTTGACATCGCGGGTGGTGATTTCCCGATAGGGAAATCTCCGATACACGGAGCCGTTGACCGTCGACCATTGGGGATCGGGGTTCGGTGTTTTGATTTGCACGAGGACAGTGCCGTGAGGTTCGCGGAATCGCGCGACCCGATTTCTCGATTTGCGAAGGGAAGGTCGTCGAGGAGATAGCTGTGGGTAAAGAACTCCCGAGAGGAGTTGGAAGAGCTTTGACTCTTTGGGCTGAGTTGTTGAAGGTCCTGGTGAGAGTGGGTCGGACCGTGAGGGTTGTGACTGTCCGCGTCAAGTGGTATCAGAGCTTTGAAGTCTTTTCTGTATATTTCAGGCGAGAGGAGTGAAAGAGAAAAGGAAAGCACTCTGATACTCACGACCTACGTCAAGTGGTATCAGAGCGGGATTTCATCTGTATATGGTAGGTGAAGGAAGACAGGGTTGCTGAGAACTCTGTGGGGACTTGCTTACAGGTAAGTAGCCATCCGTAGACAGTCAGGGGGAGACTGTAGGATGAAGCTGAGCACTCAGGATTGCAGGAGTGACGGCAGGAAATCTGCCAGGGAGGCAGACAGAAACAACAGTATGGCTACTGAAGGCCATAAACATGCTCAAAGGAAAAGTCCAAAGCTGATGAGCATAGCAGAGATGGATAAAGAGCTCGCTGACATCAAGCGAGAGATGGAGGAGCTCGAAATAAAGATGCAGCAAAATAAAAAGCCAAGATGGGTTAATGAATGGCCCATGAAATCGCAAAAAGTGAAATGGCCGGTCAGGGAGATGATGGTCAGAAGACAACAGAGGCTGTTGAAAAAATGGTTGAGGTATGCTGAGGACCTCAGGGCCACCGAAGACAAGATGATTTGTTACTGTTGGCCAGAGACTGGAAGAAGTCTTGACGATGATGATGATGATGATTGGGATAAATTGGAATCGGCTGATGGTTTCAAGTACTGCCAGTTGGGCAGAAAAGAGAAAATTCCAGTTTGCCTGGAGGGCAACAAGTTGGGATCAGTTGAGGATCTCAGAGACTGTTGTGAGAACAGTCATGGAATTTTAAATTGCCAGTTGGCCACAGAACCAGAAATGAGATCGGCTGTGGATCCCACGGACTGTCGGGAGGACAGTGAGGAAACTTTGCATTGCTAGTTGGGCAATGAAAGGAGATCAGATGAAGATCTCGAAGACTGCCAGGTGGGAAGAGATGAAAAATTGAGACTGTCTGAAAGTCTCATGGACCCAGTGGAGAGTCAAATTCAGCAATGGGTGCTGATGCAGGTGGGATCGATGGATCTCAAAATCTGCCAGGGAGGCAGCGGAAACATTCCACATTGTGGGAATGAGCAGATGAGCTCAGAATTGGATTGTGATCAACAGGTACAGCTGACCACAGAAGAATATCAGAGGAGCCGAACGATGATTGGGGGAATTTCAATATTCCTGCCATCTGCCTGGGAGGAGGCAGAAA
>SNQJ01S0035322.1:36777-68363 GCA_010110895.2 Picea sitchensis
GGACCTGAGGAAGCTGCAGCACTGACGCTAGCAGCAAAAGATGCCGAGGAGTAGGTGAGAAGATTTATTACTCCATGGGAGATGGAGTTGGAGATGCTGGAGGATTGGTTCAATAATCTAGAGCCGGCAATAGAACTGATAGAATTTGAGTTGTCAAAAAAGAAGATGACTGAGCAGCAGGTCAGTCAAGAAGGGACTGCAGAGCTGAAGACTGCAGTAAAGTGGCAACTTGAGGCCACAAATAAAGATAAGGATGAAGATGAAGGGGATGGCATGGGAGATCATGATGATCAGACCCATGACCAAAATGTTTTGCAGCTGAGGAGACTGCAACAACAGAGCCAGCCACTGGAGCAGCTGGACCGAGAGATAGAGGACATCAAAAGACTGATGTTGTGATCAGCGCAGACTACCAGTGAAGAGAAGCTGGGTAGAGAGAAGGAAGAGGTAGCAGCAGGGCAGCGGAAGCAGCAACAACATCCGAGTGGAGCAGATGAAAAGCTCCAAAGACTCGTTTGGGACCCAAGAGGATTCCAATAGTTACAGGGGAAGCTCATGAGCAGGAGCTCATGATTTTTGTAGCTGAGGAGTATGATGCAGGAGCATCGATCACTCATCAAGCGAGCCAGCGCGTGGAGATGAAAAGACAGCTGGATAGTGCCAGCATCAAAATTTTGAAACACCTTGACATGTTGTGCCAAACTTTAATGTGTTGATGTGATGAAGCGCACTTGTACATTGTAATGGACCTTGAGCCTTTAAGCTCATGTCCTTAGTAGCTGAGGCATTTAATAGAATTGATGTAAAGATAGATAGGAATTAATTGTAGATTTGATAGCTTTAGAATTGTGAGGGAAAACGGAATATAGGCACCCTCCTTTGTATCATTGTATTATTATCAAGCATGTAGANTCCTTAGTAGCTGAGGCATTTAATAGAATTGATGTAAAGATAGATAGGAATTAATTGTAGATTTGATAGCTTTAGAATTGTGAGGGAAAACGGAATATAGGCACCCTCCTTTGTATCATTGTATTATTATCAAGCATGTAGAGCAGAAGAGAAGAACCGAGAGAGAGTTCGAGGAACACCTTGTAAATATATAGGCATTTTCCATTATAAATATAGAGCAGTTTTCCTGCATTTTTTGTCATTGTATGCATGTCTGTGTGAGTGTTCATTATATGCTGCATTTGTGTATTGTGATTATGCCATTGCAGGGAGAGTGTTGATTTCAGGGTTGAGGGTCTTTGAGGTTTCATGCCAAGAGGGCATGACAGAGTGTTGAGACTCTGAATACCAGTGCATAGGAGGATGCACTTCTGAACTCATGAGGAGTCAGACAGAGATGTGCTGAGGCACCAGCCTGGAACCATCGACTCAGGAAGAGGAAGACCTTTGGGGTTGTTGAACACCTTAAGAATCAAGGCGGTGTAGTTGAGACATAGTTGCAGACAAAAACCTTGCTGTAGGTTTCGTGGAGCTCTGTCGAGTGGGCATTGAGCGTGCACACGAGGTGCTGAGAAGGAGAACTCTACAGTGAGTTCCGAAAGACCAGGATTATGTTGAGGATTCTGAGGAGCTCTGTCAGGAGGACATCGAGCGAAGTGTGTAAGTGCAAGGAGAAAATGTAACTGTTACGTGTTCTGTGGAAGAGATACTCCGCCTGGAGGGCGTTGAGTACGTGTGTATGCAGGCACCGGAGCAAAGAACTCTTGGAGTTCTAAAACTGAAACCAGAGTCCACTAAGGGACCTGTACTGGGTTACTAAATACCCAGAAACACTCAGTAATAGATTGTTTGAGTTGGAAGATTGTCAGGAAGCATTGTAGACTCCATCTGCGGGAGAAAGGGAAGAAGAACCGAGCTTCTGTAGAGGTTGAAGCTACAGGGGAAGCTCAGGACAAATAGCACTTTGCGCGCAAGAACCTTTTATGCACGAGGAGAAGTGCAGGCCAGATTTGAACTCTCAAGGGTGAGCCTGAGCAGAGGTCGACCGGGACTAGCGTGGCCAGAAGCGCATAGAGTCCAGAGAATCCAACACTTGGGAGAGTGATTGGGCGTCGCGCGCAAGGAGTGCGCCAACATTCCATTGAAGGAATGGACGAAATTAAGCTTAGGAGGGATAGTTCCATTGTGGAACAGACCCAGGAGAAGTTTCGAGCAGGACAAAGCCTTGGGAGCAGGAGGATTCCCCAAGAAGGAGAGAATCGACGACTTGAATTTGTTGTTGAGATTTGCGATATCCCTCTGATCGTTGGATCACAGACGAGTTGCGCGAAGGTTAGTCCTTTGGCGCACAGAGAGCAAATCCATCACATATCGGTGTTCGGCGTTTGGCGAGGTANTCACGATTTCCCGAGTTTATCGGGGTCATTGATCGTGACAAGGATAGGTGGGTGAGATCCTGGGAGGTCGGGACTCGGCGTTCGGAGTTTTGGCGTCAAGGAAAATTTGCATCGCAGATCCACGATCCGCAAAGTCCCGAGGGGACGTGGTCGAGTGGGACCCCAGGGAGCGAGTGGAATACAGGTGGCGCGGTCACAGAGAATCAACACCTCGGCACTCGGGGTTCGCAAGCTCAAGAGGTTGACATCGCGGGTGGCGATTTCCCGATAGGGAAATCCCTGATACACGGAGCCGTTGACCGTTGACCATCGGGGATCAGGGTTCGGCGTTTTGATTTGCACGAGGACAGTGTCGCGAGGTTCACAGAATCGCGAGACCCAATTTCCCGATTTGCGAAGGGAAGGTCGCCGAGGAGATAGCTGTGGGTAAAGAAATCCTGAGAGGAGTTGGAAGAGCTTTGACTCTTCGGGCCGAGTTGTTGAAGGTCCTGGTGAGAGTGGGTCGGACCGTGAGGGTTGCAACTGTCCGCATCAGTTGTCAAAAGAAAGAGATAGGCTATGGACCAATGAGAAGAAACACAAAACCACTGGTTCAATTATCTTTAGGAACGTCGAAGCAGCAACGACCTTTGTCAATTCCAAGTTATCATGATCGAAGCCTTTTTCTTACTGCTCAGGTATGAATTTCAATATTAATTTTGTTTTATGAGTTGGTTTCGAATTAATATAACCGATTGGATTTGATTTCAATAGCTCTGTTCATTTTTATTCAAAATGATTCTGTTACTCTCGTTTTACCAAAACAATTTTGTTATAAATCATGAGTGGGAAATTTGTTTGCTAAACTTGGACACATCTATGATTTAGTTAATGAGATTTTATTATTCTCAGTTTAGTCTAAATGATTGATTTGTTTTTGATTTTGTTTAGATTGCTTTTTGAAACAATTCTGTATGGATAGTTGATGGGGTTTGATTTCGATTAAGTTCTGTTTGTTTCTAAACAATCTTGTTGACTTTGATTTACTAGGAACAATTCCATTTTGAATTGAATCAATATTTTCGTTTTGGATTTTGATTGCATCTGACCTGTACAGGATATTTATGTGCTAAAATCAGAACACAACTATGTTTTGGATTGATACGATTTCGTTGTTTTTGGATTATGTCGCTCCCAAGCTGGCTCAATCCAATTCTTTTGGATTGATTTTGAAACGATTTCGTAGGCTTGAATTGGTATGATCCTTTATGCGTGTAATGCGTCAATATCGGTGATTGGTTTGGTAAATATAATGTAATCTATTGATTCACAAAACGACTCTGTTAGCTTTGATTTTGAAAAAATGATTTTGTTAATGAATGATTTGTTTAACCGGTTATAGTTTGTATAGATTAAAATTGGTTCATGAAAATAATTTCATTTCTTTCAAATTATCTAAGTGATTATGTTTACCCTGAATTGGTGATAACAAATGTTGAACAGAGTGCATGTATCTCTGTTACCATTCGGTTGACCACGATTTCGGTTGTTTCAATTTGCATACAAATTTTGATTTGAATGATTCGTTTGGTTTCTAATTAGCAATCAAATATTTGTTTAATAGTTTGAATATAACTCTGTTAAGATTTGAATTGGTTTTGAAACGATTCTGTGTTCAATTTAGACCAGCTACAGAATCGCAAGATTCTGTAGCTAGTCTTAAAAATTAGATTTTTGTCAATTTTATCAATAAAATATCCTCTAATCTTGTCTATTCTTGTCCTCTTTCAGGTGCATACGAATTACAATGATCAATTGGGCATGTTGTAGCAGTTTAGGAGATACTTTTGTGATGTAGTTTTTGTTTTAAGTTGTTATCTTGAGACAGAAATAGAGACTTGGGATATTATCCCCAGATTTTTTGTAAACTATTTTGATAATTCCCATAGGGATGTTTTACTCTGTGGGAAGTCTTTAAATACTTGTTATTTTTTGTAAAAAATCATGATCACTGTTGGGAGAACCAGATTATGGATTTATGACAGACTGGGATGAAATTTGATGTCTTGTAACAGCTTTCGCTTTCAATATATCAAACTTTTGTTTCAAGTTTTCTGCATATCAGTTTGCAATTAATTATCGACTACTTTAGCTATCATGATTCATTGCATGTTGATGTGAATTGATTTATATGTTGTCCATAATTGATCTCTCTTATTTAAAAAGTACAACAATTACCTTGCTTCAATTTAGTGAATTACAGATTTCTCTTCTTCATTAAATGAATCATTTTGTACAAATCTTTGCACACTGATTTATCTAAATGCGATGATTTATAGATCATAAAATTGTTGTTATTTTTATGTCTTGTTTGTCCTATCATTTATACTTGAAGAGCACAGTTGCTTCTTGTTTACAAGAATCTTGTGGAGAATCTGGTGCGGGTTTCCTCCCACTAAACAGCTGAATCAACTATTATACACAGGACAAACCTGAAGTGTTACTTCAGGTCAGTTTGCTATATGTTGTTTAATAGTTAATTTATTAGTGTTATTTAAGTAGTTTAGATAGATATATATATAGTTTATATTCTTAGTTAGAATTATTATTTTAGTTGCTTAGCTTAGATAGTTTTTCAGTTTATTTCTTTCTCATAAAATTATAAAAATAAAAAAACAATAGTTTTGCTGTCTTAGGACATTTTACAAATGATTTTTGCAGGTTTCCATTTAAATATGTAAATTGTAAATATTGTACATTTGTGATTAAGATTTAATTATGTTGATAGTTGAATGTTAGATTTCATAGAGTTTTTATGGTAGTAGATAGTAAATTGTATATATTAATAGTTCAGATTTGTTTATTAGTTTGTTTTAATTGTTATTTTTATTTAGATTAGTTCATTTAGAGTAGTTTTTTTTTCTTTTTTCTAGGACTTAGATCGGCCAACGGAGCCGCTAAACCCATCAGGGTAGATCATCCAAAACAGCTTGGGTTATTTAGACAACCCTGGACTGGATCTACTCTTCCAGTTGGCAAGCGTTCATTTTCGCCCGTCAACAAATGGCGCTAGAAGGAGGGCTTGAAATTTATTAATGGCACGAGGTGGTCGTAAGACTCCTCCACCACCTAGTCGATCGCCTATAGTGACAAGAAGTCATTCAAGCAATAACATTCCCCCTCAAACAAAAACCACATCAAACGACGATCCAACGATCACAGTTGAGCCAACAACCCCAAATCCTACAGGTGGTGACATACAAGAGATTGTCCTCCAATCTCTCATAAGAACACAGTGCCTTAGCCCGTTGGAGGCAACCAAATTGACCTTTGGATCAACATTTAGATTTCTCTGACATCAAAGAACAACTCGGAGGCACTAACCTCACTGTAAACCCTATAGGTCCAATCCTCACTCCTGCTGTAGGAGGATCTGGAATACCTCCCTCACCACCTCCATCATCCCCTTCTTCTTCAGGAGAGGACTCTTCTGACGAAGGCAGTTCCCCTTCTCAATCTTCCACACTCACTACACCAATGGCCAACCAGAACAACCCTACCATACCTTGGCTTGACCAGGATGCAATAGTTTTACTTGGAGCTCAGCATCCCTTACCTAAACATCCGGAGAAGTGGCTTCCCAAGTTTGACCCTGACTCTAAAAAGATCGCTGAAGATCACATTAAAAAGTTTATGTTAGCCATTAGACTCCGCAATGTCGAGCATGAAGACGTAGTCTGTAGGTTGTTCCCCTATACTTTCGAGGGCAATGCATCTACATGGTACTTTGCCCAGCAACCCCATACCATCGTGTCTTGGGAAAAGTTCGAGTCATGCTTTTTGGAAAAGTTCAGAGACAATACGTCACCAGAAGTCCTGGTTATGTAGCTTTCTAGCTTAAAAATGAACCCAAAAGAGAAAATTAAAGACTTTAATCAAAGATTCTTAACACTTAAGAACCGAATCCCTACGGATTCGATGCCTGTCGAGAATCTTATCATAGCATACTATACTAAAGCCTTGCATCAAAGTATAGCTATTTGGGTTAAACGATCTAAGAAATCCATGTTGTTAGAGGCATTTGAGGAGGCTAGCCAGATTGAAAAAAACATACTTAGTCTAAAAGACACTACTAGCAACGAAACAGACACTAGTTCTTCTTCCAAGAAGAAGATCGAAATCCTCCCTAGACCTACTCAAAGTAAAACACAACCTGAAAGCTCTGATTTAGAAAAATTAACTAAAGTCGTTCAAAAACTCTCGAACCAAGTTATAGACTTGAAAAGGATGACCGAAGAAGCTTCTTCGAGCAAAGGGCCTTACAAACCCCCGTTCAGGAAGCCTTTTTCCACCAACCGACCTAATCCAGCTACCGAGGGCCTTAATATAGAAAGTCTGCAATACGCCCTTCAAACAATTCTAGAAGCCCAGGATAACTTGATGCCTCTTGAGATTCCTGAGGAGGTTGTTGAACAAGAGACAATTCAAGAAGAAGAGTCTTCTCCAAACATTTTTAGACACTTCTCGGATATCATCTTTCAAGCTAACTTCGAGACAGTACATCCCTATAATACTAGGAGTAAGACATCAAACAAACCTTCTTCCGAAAACACTACGACTTTGCCTCCAAAGCAATCTAAACCAGCTGAGAGTAAACATAATCATGTAAACCCCAACTTAGATTATGATTTAGTTGAAGATATTAAAAAGTTAAGGGCTAACATTTATGTTTATGAGTTATTGAAATTTCCATTTTTGCTACAGAAGATGTTACAGAACATCGCAGAGAATAGCAAAAATGGTAATTCAAACAAGGTTGTTCAGAAAAAAGTTCCTCAGAAGACTTCCACTAAGGGTAATCCTGATCCTCATGATAAAGGAAGCCTTCTTGTAAATAATGTAAATAATGTAGATAAAGTAGCTTTAGAAACTACAAGTAAAAAGCCACAAACTGCCACCCTTAGTACTCGCAGAAATGTACCTCCATTTTTGTTAACTTTCAAAATCTTTAATAGAAACGTGCACAATTGTATGGTAGAATCAGGAGCATCATCTAATGTGATGTCATGGTCTATGTGTCAGAAGATTAACACTAAAGTTGAACCCTCCACCTTAAAAATCATCCAACTTGATCGAACCAGTGTTAAAGTTGTAGGCGAATTGAGGAATGTGCTTATAAGATTATCGTCTAACCCCAAAGTTCATCAAGTTATTGATATTATTGTTGTGGATATTCCAGAAGTGTATGGTCTGTTTTTATGCAGGGAATGGTCGGAGAAGCTACATGGCTATTTCACGATAGATTGGTCTCACTTGTGGCTTCCAGAGAATGACAAGCCCAACAAAATCAAGGTAAATCGTGAACGCTACCTTAAGTTCACAGTCACAGATTTAAACGATCCCAACGAACCATTTACACCTTCTGCCGATTCAACTAAAGTACAAGGGATGGATACCTTTTTCGGAAATTTCATGGCCGAGGCTTCAACTGTCACCAACCCAGAACAACAGTCCGAGATTATAGCATACATGCAACCAACAACTTCTACACACTGGTCTCATGCACCCGATAAAAATCAAATTTGGTCTCTTTATTTCGACGGGTCAAAGTCCAAAGAAGGAGCTGGTGCAGGCTGCATTATTATCGATCAGGCAGGTAACAAAACCATGATTGCATGTAGGTTGGAATTTGAATGTACTCATAACACAACAGAATATTAGGCTTTATTGCAAGGCCTCAGAAAAGCTTTAGATATGAACATTCAAAACTTGACTGTCTTTGGCGATTCTGAAATTGTGGTTAGACAGGTAAGAGATTCTATTCACTATCTGTCTTCGCATCTTAAAAGCTACCAATCCGAGGTATGGAATTTAATGAATACGTTTTCTGCTTTCAATATAAATTCTATTCCTAGATTGAATAATTCTGAAGCAGATCTATTAGCTAATGTAGCTTCCAAACTCTTTCTTGCAGAAGGATTGTCCCCAGATGCATTCTCCATCGAACTGTTGTTCAGGCCATCTGTTCTCAACAACATCACGAACTGGAGAGTCTTCGATGACAATCAGAAGATTATTAGCTTCCTGCATATGGAGGAAACTTTTCAAGGCGCAGTGATAGACGAATGCACTCATGACGACAATTTGCACGATTTCACGGTAATACCAGATCCGAGAACTCCTGAATCTTCATCGGACATGGTAAATTCGATTCCTAAATCTGTAGTTAGATTAGAGAAATTTTGATCTTCAAGATAAATTCAAAAAATCGGTCAACTGTAAAACCAATAGTTCCTCGTTATCATATGAAAAAATAAACTTAGGAACTAGTGACAATCCGCAATGCATTAATTTAGAGGTAGGATGTTTTGAACAAGAAAAAGCTACATTTATTAAATTGTTCAAAGAATTTAAAGATGTTTTTGTGTTGACGTATGACGATCTTAAAACTTTCGACCCTAACATCATACAACATGTCATTCCTATGAAACCCCAAACCTTACCCTTTCAACAAAAATTAAGAAAAATGCACCCTAAGCTCGAACCGACCGTCAAAAAAGAATTAAATAAGCTCCTAAATGCTAAGATAATTTCCCCTGTTAGGCAGACTCAATGGGTTTCTAACCTTGTCCCTGTCTGGAAGAAAAGTGGGGAAATCCGACTATGAATCGATTTCTGAAACCTTAATAGAGCGTCTGATAAAGACAAATACCCTATCCCACCCATGGAACGGATCCTTCAAAAGGTATCTGGTTCTGAGAGGCTATCCTTATTGGATGGTTTCTCAGGGTACAACCAAGTCCTGATGTCTCCTCCAGACCAACTTAAAACTACCTTCTGCACTCCATGGGGCATCTACGCCTATCAAAAAATGCCCTTTGGATTGAATAATGTCGGTGCCACTTTACAGAGAGCGATGGACATCGCTTTCCGAGGCTTAATCAATCAGTCCATCGTAGTTTATTTAGATGATGTTACTCTATTTTCCAAAAACAAAACCGATCATCTAGCTCATTTAAGAGTCGTTCTACAGCGATGTCGTAAATACGACATTTCCTTGAATCCTAAAAAATCTATTTTCATAGTAGAACAAGGTAAACTCTTAGGATTTATTGTGTCAAGCAAATGGATGATTATCAACCCCGAAAGAACTTAAGTCATCTCAAAACTTCCCCCTCCTACATCCAAAAAGTCTATGCAGCCTTTCTTAGGCTAAATTAATTTTGTGAGGAGATTCGTCCCCAGCTTCTCCGAAATGGTCAGACCTTTACATAACCTAATTAAGAAAGATGCATGATATCATTTGGGATCCCTATAAAATCAAGCTTTTAATGCAATAAAAAGGGCCATAATAGACGCTCCTTCTCTCACGAGCCTCGACTTTTCGCAAGACTTTACACTTTACACTTTTTCTTTTGACCGCTCCTATGCTGCAGTCCTAACTCAAAAGAACGCTGAAAACAATGAAGTATCCATTTCCTTTATGAGCTCTGCTTTCAAAGGCATCGAACTTAATTACCCAGTGGTAGATCAGCAAGCCTACGCTGTTTTCAAAGCAGTCAAGCACTTCCGGTCTTATCTTTTGAAATCCAGGACGAAGATTATTGTCCCATACCCAGCCATCAGGAACCTGTTAGTGCAGAAAGAACTAGGTGAAAAGAGGGCTAACTGGGTTACCTCCTTGCAGGAGTATGACATAGATATTACCCCAACACAGATAGTGAGAGGCCAAGGGTTATGCAAGTTAGTCGCTGACTCAACAACAGGACAGGAAAAAGAAAAGGATATGTCAAACCTAGGAAAGCATGATCAAAATGCAGTTTGTTGTAACAAAACTCTGTCAGTCCTTGGTATGATGATATAAAATTCTGTCTTGAACATGGGTCAGCCCCCCATCACCTGGATCCCACTAAAAGAAGAGCGTTAATATTAAAGTTTGCCTCCTTTCATTTGATTAATGGTATTCTGTTTCGTCAAAATTTCGATGGCGTATTGATGCGTTGTCTTGAGAAAGACGAAGCAGAAAAAGTCTTACTAGAGTTGCATGCAGGAGAAGCTAGTGGTCATTTTGGTGGTGACACCACTGCCCATAAAGTTTTGAGAGCCAGTTATTACTGGCCCACACTTTTTAGAGACGCCCATGCCTTGTGCAGTAGGTGTACTATTTGTCAAAAAGCATCAGGGTGGTTACAGAAACCAGCCTTTCCTTTGCAGCCCATCTCAGTAGACTCCCCTTTTCAGCAATGGGGCCTTGATATCATAGGTCCAATCAATTCGCCATCCTCTTAGGAGCATAAGTTTATCATAATAGCCACATATTATTTTACCCGGTGGTCTGAAGATGCCGCATTAAGAACTATCAATACCAATCAGGTAATTGCCTTTTTAAATTCGAATATTATTACTCGTTTTGGTATCCCTGACTGTCTAGTGTTCGATAATGCTTCTTACTTTTCCTCTCTTGAGATGAGCAAGTTCGCTTTGGAAAAAGGAATTAAATTAAAGTATTCTGCTAGTTACTACCCCTAGGGCAATGGATTGGCAGAATCAACAAATAAGAACTTGATTAAAATCATCAAGAGAACGGTGGCTGAAAATCACAAAAAATGGCATAATGCACTGTTAAACGCGATTTGGGCTAATAGGGTAACCCCAAAAACTATTGTAGGTAACTCTCCCTTCTTTCTTGTTTATGGCAGAGAAGCAATTCTACCACCACACATTCTTCTTCCCTCACTACGTTTATCAAAGAAAATACAAGAAGAAGACTGTCCCCCTTTGGAAAATCGAATTAACGCTTTGATGAAGCTGGAAGAGGTAAGAGCCCAAGCTAAACGTAAGTTAGATCAACATCAACTAGTAGTTAAAAGCTGGTTCGATTCTAACTCTGCCTCTGATAGGAACTTTGAAGTAGGTGACCTCGTCTTGAAATGGGACAAACCACATGAGGGAAAGGGAGAGCACACGAAATTTCAGAACTTATGGCTTGGACCGTTTTTAATTGCTGAGAAGTTGGGTCCCAGCTCTTTCTGATTGCAGAATCTAGAAGGGCAGCCTAACAACTATCTGGTGAATGGCAAGGCTTTGAAAAGATATTTTGCTTGATGACAACTCTTTGTATACTATGTACATATTTTTCTTTGTCTTCTTTTTCTTTGCTGTTTTGGTTTTGATTTCTCCTTTGCGCTTATCAGTTTTTTGTTTTCATAAATACACATACCTGCATGCTAAGCTATTTCAGACAAAGAAAATAGAAAATTCCTTCATTGAAATGACTGCTGAAAAATTGTATAAACATCAATTGTATACTTCTGAAATTTACATCTATGTTGGCAAAAAGTTTGTTGTTTGAAAGAAGTTAACTGATTTCAATCTCTGAGATAAGCCTGTCGCAATCATCTGTAATCATTTTACGCTGTCCCTATTCCTTAAGGGAATGACTCAGAGGATGTCTCCCTGCCTTAGAAAGTTGGTTCTGTAAATAAACCACCTCTGGATCTTAATAAAGGACAGTTCTAAAAAATTCTATTGAGGTCTGTAAAAAAATATGTTAAAATATCATAATTTTCAGCGTCACCCCGCTCGACTATATATCTTCAAAAAACAAAATAAATCATTAAAAGAGCTGTGGGAAGTGCTTGTAAACCCGTCGGGATGCTGAACAGGTCTGCTGGCAGCGGGTAAATGCATGCATGACGTCAAGACAACTTCACCGGGGTACTGAACAGGCCTGCTGGCAGTGAAGCAATGTCGGGTATATGAAAATTTGCAAATATGAAACCTATGACCTTAAAATGTCCTTTATTCTGATCTGGAAATTCTTGGCAAGATACGGATATCAGAGTGGGTTAAATGGAAACCTTGTTGAGGTTATGGACGCCTGCTGGCAGCAGTGGCTCTATCAACAGTGTTGGGGATTTTATCTTTAATATCGTGGCTCGCTTGGCTTAAGACTATCATCAGTTTTCATCCTTTAAACACTGCTGAAATATTTGGTTAATGATGATGCTTACGTGATTTTCTGGTTGTTATTTTTGAGTTATAATTTTTCTCATTATCCTAATCTGAATTTGTTCTTTTGGCAGAGATAATTGCTTCTACCAGTGTGTCGCCATTGTTGGCAGCCAATTCGCATTTTTATACTATCCTTATAAGCTACCTACACCAGTGTTTTGCGAACCTTTATTTTCATCACAACCTTCGAAATAAAATAACACCATCATTTTTGCGCTATTTACACACTTGCCTGTGTTCTTGTTTTCACGACTGCAAGTGTGAATTTTTTTTTTTCGAAGTCACATTAAAATCGTCACTGGATTATTTTGGTTACTCTTGTCTATGTGTTCATTGCGTTTCCAATTTGATTATAGTCACACAATTGGCAAGACTCCAAGATCTTTACTCATTTGGCATTTTTTAATTGTTAATATGACTTCATTTTTATAAGAATGCGATGATATCCTGGTGATCGAGTTTTTGATGCATTGGTGTTTTAATGTTCTATAGTCTTTCATCGATTTCCTTGACACATTGGTTTCATGAAAACACATTGACGTTGTGGTTATACCCTTGGTGTGATCATTTCATACAACACATATTTCATATGATCGAACCCTTGGTGTTGATTTCGAATCATTATTTTGGTGTTAAAACTATTTCTTGCGCAAATTTTGGTCGACTTACTATAGATTTCATTAATTGTTTGAATGACATAGTTTTTGACATATGCAATAGTGATTTGAATCGTTATATGCGCCGTCAGTTGTACTGTGGGAAATGACTGTTTTGCATGGGCTGAGCTAGCTCCACCACCTTCGCATATTCTGTCATTAATGCTTTCCCCCTATCCCGAGTCACCTCTGCTAGTTTTCGGGCGAGCCTGTGAGTTATCAACCCAGCGTATACTCTGTTCAAACCCTAGCCCGTTCACCAAGCTTACCGTGTGCTCCTGTCTATGGCACCGGTGATGCGCACAGAGCCAAATGGTAGCCAAACCCTATTGCTATTCGATAATGCCTGTAAGGATTTAGAAAACAGTGGTTGGCTGGTGTTTATACAAAGGTTCGAGGGTTTCAACCTTTTGGTTTCCCAACAATTTTCCCTCACCTTTGATGGGTGCAGGGCTAAAATCGGTGACATACGGCTCGAGCTGAATGAAGAATTCATAAGCTCTGCTACAGGCCAAAGGTGGTTTAAAAACTCCAAAGTTGACGAGGTGCCATGGCCTTTACTATTCATATCAAGAAAGATTGTTTCCTATGATAAAGGTATGCCTATTTCTACCCTCAAACCCAGGTGGCACGATCTTTTGGTAACTGTTAAATAGTTTGTGACCTGTGAAGGTCGGTATGGCTTGGTATTTCTGTATCACCTTCGATTGTTGATGAATTTCATGGGCTATCCTTTGAACATGCCACATTACTTCTTGCATAGTCTTTACAAGATGTCTAAGAGATTCAAGCGTGAGAAGGCTGATAGCAGCCTTTTTCATCACGGCTTGATTAGACTCAATTATCATCCACCATTTAAACCTTAGTGGCAATAATTGACAAGCCTTTCTATCTAGAAATGGCTTTATTAATCCAGAGTCTGCTCAAATTGACCAGGCTGTGGTCAGTGACGCTTTGGCTGGACCAGCCGTGCCACTTCATATCCTTCTACCCCCTGTCAAACCCTCAGTTTGCCCTGACTTGGACCTACCTGATGCCTTGGTTAACCCGTGTGCTAAGGATGATATTAAGGCCGTCAAAAGACCTATGAGGAAGAAAGACAACAATGATACTACTGTCAACAGTAGGGGGAAGAAAAATGTTTGATTGATATCAAGACTTGCCCGGAACAAACCTAAACAGAACATCGACCAAAAGCCCATAGTGTTGAGCGAGGACTCAGACTCTGATATTGAGCGTTTCCTATCTGAAGAGTACCCCTATTCTCATGGCCTATGCTCTAAGAAACCCTATGACTATGTCTCTAACTTACCCCCTTGCCTAAAAAATGACCCAAATTACCCGGGAATCAAGCTGCACAAGGAAACCCTTGGTAAGTTGAACAAACCCTCGCCTGTGATACCAAAGCATGATCAATTGTCATGTACACAATGTAATGCTTGGTTAGAGCATTATTACACCGGTGTTCCCCTATTGCAATCAAAGATCAAATCGTTAGAGGAGCAAGTTACAGTGCTGTCAAAAGAAAGAGATAGGCTACAGACCAATGAGAAGAAACACAAAACCACCGGTTCAATTGTCTTTAGGAACGTCGAAGCAACAACGACCTTTGTCAATTCCAAGTTATCATGATCGAATCCTTTTTCTTACTGCTCAGGTATGAATTTNTTTAGTTAATGAGATTTTATTATTCTTAGTTTAGTCTAAATGATTGATTTGTTTTCGATTTTGTTTGGATTGCTTTTTGAAACAATTCTGTATGGATAGTCGATTGGGTTTGATTCTGATTAAGTTCTGTTTGTTTCTAAACAATCCCGTTGACTTCGATTTACTAGGAACGATTCCATTTTGAATTGAATCAATATTTTCATTTTGAATTTTGATTGCATATGAACTGTACAGGAGATTTATGTGCTAAAATCAGAACACAACTATGTTTTGGATTGATACAATTTCGTTGTTTTTGGATTATGTCGCTCCCAAGCTGGCTCGATCCAATTCTTTTGGCTTGATTTTGAAATGATTCCGTAGGCTTGAATTGGTATGATCCTTTATGTGTGTAATGCATCAATATCAGTGAATGGTTTGGTAAATGTAATGTAATCTATTGATTCGCAAAACGACTCTGTTAGCTTTGATTTTGAAAAAATGATTTTGTTAATGAATGATTTGTTTAACCGGTTACAGTTTGTATTGAATAAAATTGGTTCATGAAAATGATTTCATTGCTTTCAAATTATCTAAGCGATTTTGTTTACCTCTAATTTTTGATAACAAATGTTGAACAGAGTGCGTGTATCTCTATTACCATTCGGTTGACCACGATTTCGGTTGTTTCAATTTGCATACAAGTTTTGATTTGAATGATTCGTTTGGTTTCTAATTAGCAATCAAATATTTGTTTAATAGTTTGAATATAACTCTGTTAATATTTGAATTGGTTTTGAAACGATTCTATGTTCAATTTAGACCAGCTACAGAATCGCAAGATTCTGTAGCTAGTCTTAAAAATTAGATTTTTGTCAATTTTATCAATAAAATATCCTCTAATCTTGTCTATTCTTGTCCTCTTTCAGGTGCATACGAATTACAATGATCAATTGGGCATGTTGTAGCAGTTTAGGAGATACTTTTGTGATGTAGTTTTTGTTTTAAGTTGTTAGCTTGAGTCAGAAATAGAGACTTGGGATATTATCCCCAGATTTTTTGTAAACTGTTTTGATAATTCCCACAGGGATGTTTTACCCTGTGGGAAGTCTTTAAATACTTGTTATTTTTGTAAAAAAATCATGATCACTGTTGGGAGAACCAGATTATGGATTTATGATAGACTGAGATGAAATTTGATGTCTTGTAACAACTTTCGCTTTCAATATATCAAACTTTTGTTTCAAGTTTTCTGCATATCAGTTTGCAATTAATTATCGACTACTTTAGCTATCATGATTCATTGCATATTGATGTGATTTGATTTATATGTTGTCCATATCTGATATCTCTTATTTAAAAAGTACATCAATTACCTTGCTTCAATTTAGTGAATTACATATTTCTCTTCTTCATTAAATGAATCATTTTGTACAAATCTTTGCACACTGATTTATCTAAATGCGATGATTTGTAGATCATAAAATTGTTATTATTTTTGTGTCTTGTTTGTCCTATCATTTATACTTGAAGAGCACAGTTGCTTCTTGTTTACGAGAAGCTTGTGGAGAATCTGGTGCGGGTTTCCTCCCACCGAACAGCCGAATCAACTATTATACATGGGACAAACCTGAAGCGTTAGTTCAGGTTAGTTTGCTATATGTTGTTTAATAGTTAATTTATTAGTGTTATTTAAGTAGTTTATATATATATAGTTTAGATTCTTAGTTAGAATTATTATTTTAGTTGCTTAGCTTAGATAGTTTTTTAGTTTATTTCTTTCTCATAAAATTATAAAAATAAAAAAACAATAGTTTTGTTGTCTTAGGACAATTTACAAATGATTTTTGTAGGTTTCCATTTAAATCTGTAAATTGTAAATATTGTACATTTGTGATTAAGATTTAATTCTGTTGATAGTTGAATGCTAGATTTCATAGAGTTATTATAGTATTATATAGTAAATTGTATATATTAATAGTTCAGATTTGTTTATTAGTTTGTTTTAATTTTAATTTTTATTTAGAGTAGTTCATTTAGAGTAGTTTTTTTTTTTTTTTTTTAGAGTAGTTCATTTAGAGTAGTTTTTTTTTTTTTCTAGGACTTAGATCGCCAATGGAGGCCGCTTAAACCTCACGTGGGTAGATCATCCCAAACGTCTTGGGTTATTTAGACATCCCCGGACCAGATCTACTCTTCCAGTTGGTGAGCGTTCATTTTTGCCCGTTAACATGACTCCATTGTTTTAGCTCTGGCACCTAAAAGAAGACATACGAGATCAAATCCACAACTACCTTTGGTTTCACCTGAGGCTGACCTAGAGAAGATAATCATGAAGACAACCACATGATTTTAGAGACACATGGAAAACAAAGAGCTGCACAATAAAGGGAATCAAATCAATTTGAAGTTCAGTTGGATTAGTCACCAACAATTTCCGGTTTTGTAGCATAGGTGGTTAGATAAGTTGTTAAATCAAATAAATGTTTAGAGTTTTTTAAAGGGAAGGAAGCCATCTCGTACCTCCATCTATTGCCTCCCTTTTGTTATAAATATATAGATCAATTGCTTTACTAAGGTCGGATGGTTGAGCAAGGCTCCCTTAGACTGTAATATTTTGATGAAGTGACCGTGATCTGGCTATGTACTGGACTTAAGAATTTTTGGCTAATAGAAATCAGCTTCTCTTTCATTCTATTTTCTTCTGATGCTAAAATTTCATGTTTTGAATGATTCACATGAATTATTGTGGTGATGTTATGGTGGATGTTTGATCATTATATTATCATGATGTTTATTTAGCTTAGTTTCTGATGTCAAGAAGATCTTGTGATTAGAAATTTTCTTCCTTAGACTTTTTGTAGACCTGATGCTTGCAATAGTCCCTACACTCCTCTCACTCAAGTATTCCCTCTATTCATATCTACTCCTAAACTACTGATTGAATTTAGCCAAGACCTTGATTGCTGGTGGATTGTTAGCCTTGTGTCTGAGTTGGAACATTATCATTTCGAGTCTTTTCCATTTGACCCTCTAAAACACTCTTACATTCACATATAACCTGATGGGTACTAGGCTTGCCTTCCATGCAATCTGAAGGTGAATTCTAGTGCTTACAGATGGAAACCAGAGAAATTGGCACTTGAAGCTGACAGAAGCATTATGGGCAAGAAGGACAACCCCAAAAGATAGTACCAGGATGACTCTGTATCTATTGGTCTATGGGAAAGAGGCAAAAATGCCAATTAACCTCTAGCTTAATGCATTGATCTCCGTGGGTAATATTGAAGATATGGAAGACACTTTCCCTACTCAGAAAAGGATCAATCAATTGCTAAAGCTGGAGGAGGAAAGAAGCAAATTCATGAACCCGACTTCTCAGAGGCAGTAGATCGTCAAAAAATATTTTGATCAAATCACAACTATGAAGAAATTTCAGAAGGGAGAACTAGTATTGCTTTGGAACAAAGCCAAGGAAAATCCATCTATGCATATGAAGTTCGAAGCACTCTGAATCAGACACTATGTCGTCAAAAATATATTGGGATTAGACTCATATATGCTCCAAGATATGAAAGGAAAAAGGTTAATGCTGCCTGTCAACATGAAATATCTGAAAGGTTTCTTCTCCTAGCACGTTTCATTCTCATTGTACACAATTTTATTTTTAGTTTGTATATTCTTAATCTAACTCCATATCCCAATGGGTGGAAGCACCTGGTCGCAAGAGATTCTAGATTCTTGACAACCCACAAGGGGTCATCATCCCACAGTTGGATCATGTTGTTGAGGTCATTTCCTATTTCCAAAAAATTTCCTTCCCCTTTTCTATTTTTCTAGATTCATTTTTCCCTTTTTTTTCCCCCTTCTACACTTACCCATTTTTCCCTTTTCTTTTTTTTCCCTCTTACTATCCCTTTCTAGTTCTAACACTTAGTCGCATTTTAGACCGTAGGTTTCTGGGTTGGTGGACTTACATTTTCTCACCTCCATCTACAAATTCACTTCATGAGTCCGATCGAACGCTGTTTTGTTCCATACTTAGCCTATTTTACGATCGTGGGTTCCCGGGTTGATGGAATTGAGCTTGCATGTTCCCATGTTTCGTGATAGACATATTGCACCAAAGAGTTCCACAATCTACACTTCAAACCCCAGACTCCCTGAACTACCTAAGTGTCATTCTTCCTACATGAATCCATCCGACGGCCGAACCATCCCACACTTAGCTAATTTAACGCCTCATACCGTCGCAGGCTCTCGGGTTCTCGGGTTCACAAAAAATATCAAGTCACATATTTCCTCCTCCTGTCCCCACCACCCTCACACCTTTCCCAATGAACATTTACTATGTTTTTAATGCGAATAACTTACCATATAGGTTCAAAGGGATGGTCATTAATAAGTGAAAGGCTCGAGGAGAACTCCTATTAAAGTGCATTAAACAATATTTATGGAGGATTATATTATCTCCCACCAACATTCAATCCTAACATAATTTGGAGCAAGGGAAAGTTCTCGTTGACTTATGGAAACAAGTCGAAAACAATTCTATGGAGATACACTAAATATTTTTGGGCACGAGTGTAATATCCCCCGGCAGTGCCCCAGTTACATTACGAATTGTAATCATGTGTATGAATTATAATCATGTTTTGTAGGATGGTGAGCCGAGTATTGATAAGCTGGTGGGATTAAGTGTTCATTAGGTTGGAGAGCCTAAGAATTAAGGCCAGGAGCCTGTTTTTGTATATGTAATTATGTAGAAAATTAATAAAAATATAAACGTCACTGCGTGCAGACCGACCATGAAGAAAGAGTGATGGGGGAATAATCTTCCACAGAGAGTGTTGGATATATTGTCATTGATGTCAACATTCGAAGTGATGATCTGTTGTCAATGATTAATTACCACAGATAATATTGTCATTGATGTCAACAATTATATCAATTAGCAGAAGATGTCAAACAGTATGCAGAGATCGATAGCGCAATCTCAAGAGGAAGAGCGAACAGGAGAAGTGAATAGTATGAAGATCAAGGCTCAGAAGGAAGACCAAACATGAGAAGCGAATAGTATGAAGATCAAGGCTCAGAAGGAAGAGTGCATTGCACAGTATATTAGATAGAAGAAGCATTCGTGATTATTGTTGATCACGATAGGATCAACAATCCTATGAACAAATCTCATGAGGGTTAGCAAACGCAGAGATAAAATTTCAGGAGAACTAGAGACTGACTATATTAAAGCTTAGGAGAACTAGCGACTGACTATATTAAATCTCAAGAGAGTTAGCAAATGAAAATCCTCAACAGTTGTTTGATCAGAGTGAAGAAGCCTCAACAACCATCCGATCAAGGTTAACCATGTTGATAATCTAAATATAATGAACATCAGTCATATGAGTGATCGTGGGCTTGAGGACCATTGAAAGATCAGGACCATCAGATCTGCAAACCATTAATGGCATGAATAAATTGCGGGGAGCGAAAGAGGAATTAAAGAACTCGTTATTCCTAATTTTGCAATTGGCCTAGATTGTCAGATCTCATAGAATTAGAGATTGATGACTGTGGTTGATCCAACAAGCAATCAAATTAAGTCATATTAAATCATGACCATTAGATGCACAAATGTTGAATCTATGACAGGGATATATTGCGAAGATTGAAAGGGAAATTAAATAACTTGCAAGTTGTAGCTCCGCAATCATCGTTGATCATTGATCTATTTTGAGAATATCCACAACCATTGGATTACTTTTAAAGTGTTGAAGGGCTGAAGTGCCGAAGTCGTGAAGGGTCGAAGTGCTGAAGTCATGAAGACCGAAATCCCGAAGTAAACGTGGACCGTTGGATCAGGGTTGTTGATTAACAGACCATGTCAACACAAACATGTGGGAGATCCACGTCAGCGAACCTCATCAGCAAGGACGCGTGGAATACTATGTCAACAAAGACACATGGGATAACCAGATGATAACAACCATCAAGAGGAAAATGACTCATTTCATGTCAACAAGTGATGTAAGTAAGTTACGTCACTCTGGGACACTTTCTTCCAGAGTTTCACCACCAAGAAATGTCAAAAGTCCCAAAGTCCCAAAGGATGAAGTTCCGAAGTTATTCTCAGCCATCAATCTGAGATACCCTTCGGATGCTATCCTGACCGTTAGATCTAGGAGAATAGCATGTGCCACATGAGGATCCACATCAACAAAACTATGACAACAATGACACGTGGCACAGTCAAATAACGACAAGTGTCAAGCTAAATCAACATTTCAGGTACGTATAAACCACAAATCTGAGTGACACATGGCTGTTTCTCAACACGTGATGCATCATCAAGTGACGCAACCAGTTACATCACTCGGGGAGTTTAACTTCAATACTTTTACCACCATCTCTCTCCCAAAGTCCCAAAGTCCTGATTGTCGAAGTCCCAAAGTGGACACGAGACGGCTGATCTGAAAGATCACTCCAAGTGCATTCCTAACTGTCGATCTAACACAGTGGAAGGATAGTGTAAGTTGAAATAGACGAAGTCGTGAAGGCCAAAGTCCTGAAGAAAACGTGGACCGTCGATCTATAAGTGAAAATGCATTGCTGAATCGTTAACTCCAGGCGAAACAACTCTGGGAAAATGAGAAGAAGTAAATGTTTGAGAATTGAAAGTCAGGAATGACAAAGTCCCAAAATGGACATAAGTTCTCTAATCTGAAAGATCACTTCGGGAGTGTTCTCAACCGTTGATCATACTATAGTGGGAGTTGAGGCCTAAGAATTTCGAAGCTTGGAGACGCGAAAGGATCTCGACTGTTGATCGAGAGAGGGACACACGTCGATGGATTGTTAGCTCTAGAAGATTGACGCACGAAGGAAACAATAGGTTGAGACTCGAAATATCCAAAGTCGAGAGACTCGAAGGAGATATCAATCATCGATCTGATGTTTGGTTGCACTCTCAACCGTTGATCATAGAACAATGGAAGGATTAATGCTAACCATTTATCTGGTTCTGAGATGTAATGTGAACTGTCCAGTTGTTCGACGATATCATAATCAGGAGTTTTGAAATGTTGGAAGTCACGAAGACCCGAAGGTCAAAGTGCCAAAATCTCTTCAGCCGTCTAACTCATCAGAAGATCGAATCGCGACCGTTGAAATGATAAACACTCAAGCGCTTATCTCACTTAGTTCTTGATCATCATTGATGGTCATATGGTAAAGAGTTTTAAAAGGAAACTGTTATACGTCACTATATTCGATAATCTTGTTGTTCTGTAATGCTCGGTAATATTGAATTGTCTTGAAGGATGCGCCTCCATAGAATATAGTCTCTGTGAATATAACATATATTCAAGATCAAGTATAATGGATGAAATAGATCCATAAGTGATCAATTTACAAAAATCCATCACGGTAAAATACATAAATTGTAATTACGATTGATTAATCGAAGAGGCACGATGGTCGAAATGAAGGGACACAGTTGTGTCACACTCACACCATATGAAGAGTATATAATCATGGAGGAGTGGGAGAAGAAAGTGTCTCTGCAATTGAAAATGTAAGATCAAAAGATGAAGCATATTCCAATAATATATCAAAGGAAAGAAAATGTGAATTACAAAGAAGATGAAATGCAGTGATGAGTGTCATATGATATACCTCTGATCATAAGATAGAGTTGATTCTATAATGGATCACTACTACTGGAGTTGAATAAAATCTAGTGGGATAGACTGGGTTCTATCAACAAGTTTTGTCTTGCACCAAGCTGGGTCTTGGCAGAGAGTTGGTGCTCTCTGAGGGGTTGGTGCTCCTTACTTCAGTTGGTGCTGAAACATTTAGTTGGTGCTAAAAGAAAATCCTATTTCACATATATTTAAATTACTATGTTCATATCAATTATACAAAATCTTATACAAACATCTATTGTCTCTATGTCCATTGTGATTATGATTTGATTGTTATTAATCTGTTCAATTTTGTTTTAACTGGTAACTTGGAGAAGGAAAAGTTAGAATAGTTCACACACTAATTCACCCCCCCTCTTAGTGTGGGTTGTGTGTTCTTCAATTGGTATCAGAGTGAGGTTCCTTCAAACATAGTTTAAACACTGGAAGGTAGATTCTGAAGAAATGGGTGGACAAATGTCTCTCTCCTCAATTGAAGCTCCCTTATTCGATGGAACAGATTATTCCTCATGGAGAGAAAATATGAAATAGTTATTGAAGTCAAAAGGATCCGAGGTTTGGAATTCAATAGTAAGAAAGCCCTGGGTCTTAATTAGATCAAAGAATCTATCCAATATTACAGTCCAAAGAAGAGCAAGAAATAATAATGAAGTGGCATTGAAAATTATTCTCAATGGATTATCAGATATAGTCAAGACAAGCATAGGACTATGCACATCCACCATGGACTTATGGATAAAGTTAGAAAATATGTATCAAATAAAAAATGAATACACAGAAGACATTCCTATCAAGGATGAAGATGAAAACTCAACCATCAATAAAAGTAAGAACTGTCCACAATATTTCGACTACAATAGCAGTGATATTGAATCCTCCTTTGCAAGTAAAGAAGAATACTTATATACAATAATAGAATGTTCTGTTAGCATCTATCCCATTTAAGAAGAAGAAGAATAATTGTCAAAGGCCAAAGAAAAAATTGATTGGAGTCTTTATAAATACCTCTATCACCATAATGAATCAGACTATAGCTATCTTCATGACTACACTCAAGAATACCTTGAAAAGAGTCAAAATCATGTCTTGAAAATAAATCAAATGCTCAAGGATAGTGATAAGATAATATATGAGCAGGACAATCAATTAGAAGAGAAATAAGAGGAGATCAAGAAGCTAAAGAAATAAATTAGTCAAGTAAAAGAAAAGGAGAAGGAAGATGATGAGCTTGGAAATCAGAAGCATATCCTGGAAATCAAAGAAAAGCTCATATACAATAAAGAAATCATATCTGAGCAAAAGATTCAGTTAGAAAACAAAAAAGATGAGATCAAAAGATTGAAAACAAAAGTTGTTGATCTAACAGAAGAAAATGAAGAGAAAATCAACAGACTGAAAAATGAAATCAGTCAAGCAAAAGAAGAAAATAAGGAAGATGATGTCTCAAGAAAAAACATTGAAGATCTAAAGGAACTAAGGGAAAACTATGTCAATCTTAAAATCCAACTTGAAGAAGCCAAAATGAGAGAAGAGGTGGTAAGGAATCAGTTGGACAAAAAGGAAGAATCATGTCATGAGCTGGAAGCAAAAGTTGTGAATCTTAGAAAGAAGATTGAGAAGTCAGACACCCAAATCAAGTTCTTGAACAACTCCATGACCCTGGATGAGATCTTGGATAGTCAGAGATCACCAAATGACAAATATGGCCTTGGATACAATAAGGAAGAGATCAATACTCCTAAGAAATTTGATGTAGGTCCTTCATTTGTAAAAGGTGAAAAAAAGTCTGAAACAAGTCCTTCATTTGCAAAAGATGAAAATAGTTATGACACAACTCCTTCATTTGAAAAAAGTGAAAGAAGACATGACTCAAGTTCTTCACGTTCATGAAATAAAAGAAACACAACAAAATTTAGAAGATTAGATCATGGAAGACATCCAGAAGCTACTCATATACCTCAAATCAAGTTCAAAAGAGAGACACCTTCATGGATGAATCAAAGAAGGTATGAGAGTGTCTTTAACAATTATTGTTTTTCTTGTAATGAATTTGGTCATAAAGCCTTGGATTGTAGGCACCATGGAAGAAAACAAGTTGGTACGTTCAACAATTGCATAAGATGTTGGAACTGCAATCATGTTAGACATATTGTTACACATTGCTACACTATGAGACGCTACAGTTGTGGTAGAAATGGTCACAAATCCCATGACTGTTGGAAATCAAGAAGATAGTCAATAAGAAATGCTTCACACAATATGACAACAAGAGTAAATAAGAAGACATGGAAAATAAAATCCCAAGTACCAAATAAAAAAGATGAGGAAAATATTGCTCCTGAAATTGATGAAGTTAATAATAGAACTTTGGAGGATAAAACTTCTAATAAGGAATATTCTCAAAATAAGGATAAAGAAGCTTCTGGTGCACATAATAATGACGTTGATGATGAATCTCCAACGGTAGAAAAACAAAAAGAATTGAGTGATGATTATTTCAGAGATCTTTCAATCCTATTTTAATGGTACACTGAAACTCCTTGTAAAAAGAGATACCCTTTTAGAAACAAAGGGGGAGAACAGTCAGTAAAAACTCATGGGATTTTTTGGTTAGAAAATAAGAAAGTAATTGGATTAAGTTTTGAAAAGACTAGATCACTACAAAAAATTTGTATCAAGAAGACTACTCATTTGAAAACACAAAAATCCCAATCAACTGAGATAAGAAGTTAGTAAATTAACGAGGGAAGAAACCCTGTCAGGAAGAGATACCCTTTCAGAAACAAAGGTGGAAAGTAGTCAAAAGCAGAGAAAAATCATATTTACAGGGGGAGTCATTCAGTTATGACAGAAAAAGGTTGATTCTAGGAGGAGTTACCAGTGGTCAGAGAAGTAATTATACTGACAGATCATAGGAGAAGAAACCCTTTGCCATTGATGTCAAAGGGGGAGAGAAAATTCATAAAAGGAAAACTTCATAAGAGGAAAGCATCATCACACAGGGAGTTTTGTATATGAAGTTAGTGTGTTTCCCTCAATGACAAAGGGGGAGATTGTTGGATATATTGTCATTGATGTCAACAGTCGAAGTGATGATCTATTGTTAATGATGAATTACCATAGATAAGATTGTCATTGATGTCAACAAGTATATCAGTTAGCAGAAGATGTCAAACAATATGCAGAGATCGATAGCGCAAGCTCAAGAGGAAGAGCGAATAGTATGAAGATCAAATCTTAGAAGAAAGAGCGCATTGCACAATATATCAGATAGCAGAAGAATTCATGATTATTGTTGATAATGATAGGATCAACAATCCTATGATCAAAGCTCATGAGGGTTAGAAAATGTAGAGACCAAAGTTCAAGAGAACTAGCGATTGACTATATTAAAGCTCAGGAGAGTTAGCGAACGAAAAGCCTCAACATCCGTCTGATTAGAGTGAAGAAGCCTCAACAGCCGTCCGATCAAGGTTAACCGTGTTGATCATCTAAATATAATGGACATCATTCATATGAGTGATCATGGGCTTGAGGACAATTGAAAGATCATGACATTCAGATCTGCAAACCATCAATGACATGAATAAATTGTGGGGAGCGAAAGAGGAATTAAAGAACTCATTATTCCTAATCCCACAATTGGCCTAGATCGTCAGATCACATAGACTCAGAGATCGACGACTGTGGTTGATACAAAAAGTGATCAGATTAATTCAGATTAAATCATGACCATTGGATGCACAAACGCCGAATCTACGGTAGGGATAGATTGTGGAGATTGAAAGGGAAATTAAATAACTTGCAAATTATAGCTCTACAATCATTGTCGACCATTGATTTTTTTCGAGAATATCCACAGCTGTTGGATCAATTTTAAAGTGTCGAAGGGCTGAAGTGCCAAATTCATGAAGGGATGAAGTGCCGAAGTCGCGAAGGCCGAAGTCTCGAAGTAAATGTGGACCATTGGATCTGGGTTGTTGATCAGCAGACCATGTCAACAACGACATGTGGGAGATCCACGTCAGTGAACCTCATCAACAAGGAAGCGTGGAATACTACGTTGGAAAAGACACATGGCATAATCAAATGATAACAACTGTCAATTCCATGTCAACAAGTGACATAAGCAAGTTACGTCACTCCAGGAGAATTGCTTTGGGAGTTTCACCACCAAGAAATGTCAAAAGTCCTGAAGTATGGAAGGACGAAGTTCCGAAGTTACTCTCAGTCATCGATCTGAGATACCCTTCGGATGCTATCTTGACCGTTAGATCCAGGAGAAGAGAATGTGCCACATGAGGATCCACATCAGCAAAACTACGTCAACAATGACACGTGGCACAATCAGATAACAACAAGTGTCAAGCTAAATCAACATTTCAGGTACGTATAAACCATGAATCTGAGTGACACGTGGCAGTTTCTCGACATGTGACGTGTCATCAAGTGACGCAAGAAGTTACATCATTTGGGGAGTTTAACTTCCAGAGTTTTACCACCATCACTCGCCCAAAGTCCCGAAGTCCTGATTGTCGAAGTCCAGAAGTGGACACAATATGTCCGATTTGAAAGATCACTTAGGGTGCATTCCTGATCGTCGATCTAACACAATGGAAGGACAGTGTAAGTTGAAATAGCTGAATTTGTGAAAGCTCAAGTCCTGAAGAAAATGTGGACCATCGATCTGTAAGTGAACACCCTTCGCGAGATCGTTACCTCTGGGTGAAACAACTTTGGGAAAATGCGAAGAAGCAAATGTTTGAGAATTGAAAGTCATGAACGTCGAAGTCCCGAAATGGACATAAGTCGTCTGATCTGAAAGATCTCTTTGGGAGTGTTCTCAACCATTGATCATACTATAGTGGGAGTTGAGGCCTGAGTATTCCGAAGCCCAGAGATGCAAAAGGATTTCGACTGTTCATCGAGAGAGGGACATGCATCGACGGCTTGTTAGCTTCGGAAGATTGACGCACAAAGGAAACAATAGGTTGAGACTCGAAATATCTGAAGTCTGGAGACCTGAAGGAGATATCAACCGTCGATCTAATGTTCGATTGCACTCTCAACCATTGATCAAAGAACAATGGAAGGATTAGCGCTAACCATTGATCTGGTTTCGATATGTAATTTGAACTGTCCGATCGTTTGATGATATCGTAATCAAGATTTTTGAAATGTTGGAAGTCACGAAGACCCGAAGGTCAAAGTGTCAAAATCCCATCAACCGTCTAACTCATCAGAATATTGAATCATGAACATTGAAATGATAAACGCTCAAGCTCTTATCTCACTTAGCTCTTGATCATCGTTGATGGTCATATGGGAAAGAGTTTTAAAAGGAAACTGTTATACGTCACTATATTCAGTAAGCCCGTGGTTCTGTAATGCTTGGTCATATTGAAATGGCTTGAAGGAAGTGCCTCCATAGAATATAGTCTCTGTGAATATAATAGATATTTGGGATCGATTATAATGGATGAAATTTATCCATAAGTGATCAATTTACAAAAATCCATCACGATAAAATAAATAAACTATAATTACGATTGATTAATCGAAGAGGCACGATGGTCGAAATGAAGGGATACATTTTTTTCACACTCACACCATATGAAGAGTATATAATCATGGAGGACTGGGAGAAGAAAGTGTCTCTGCAGTTGAGAACAGAAGATCAAAAGCTGAAGCAGATTCCAAGAATATATCGTAGAAAAGAAAATGTGAATTACAAAGAAGATGAAATGCGATGATGAGTGTCTTATGATATACCTATGATCATAAGATATATTTGATTCTATAATGGATCACTACTACTAGAGTTGAATAAACTCTAGTTGGATAGACTAGGTTCTATCACCAAGATGGGTCTTGGAGGAAGCTGGGTCTTGCGCCAAGCTAGGTCTTGGCAGAGAGTTGGTGCTCTCTGAGGGGTTGGTACTCCTTACTTCAGTTGGTGCTGAAACATTTAGTTGGTGCTAAAAGAAAATCCTCTTTCACATATATTTAAATTAATATGTTCATATCAATTATAAAAAATCTTATACAAACATCTGTTATCTCTGTGGCCATTGTGATTATGATTTGATTGTTATTAATCTGTTCAATTTTGTTTTAACTGGTAACTTGGAGAAGGAAAAGTTAGAATAGTTCACACACTAATTCACCCCCCCCCCTCTTAGTGTGGGCCATGTGTTCTTTAGAGGGGGTAAGGGAAAGGGGGCCTAAAAGTTTGGAAGAGGGGATAAGCTTAGGGGCTTGAGTCCTTAGGGATAATAATTTATTATTATTCCAAAAAGCTATGTGAAATGTATGTTTTTATCCTAAGTTCCTGGAAAGGGGAACGTGTGCAAAGGGGAACGCATGCAGCTTCATGGGCCACATGTGTCAGCCCATGCACATGCAATTTAACCCAAATATTGAGTTATGGAGGGGGTTCGTTCTCCATTCGGTCAACCGTTGTCTGAACCGAGGGATCTCTGGGTCTGAGTTCTATAAGCCTCATACAACTCTGAGATCTGAATCCTGTGATGTTTTCTTGAGAAGCTGATACACCTCTTTCACAACTGTTGAGTTTGTGTTCAACCTCTGCATGGATTACTTGTCACGCATCCTAAAAACTGGTGTTACCTGAACTGTGCTATGTCGTAGTGGTTTGTTTTCGTTTTCTGGTTCCACACCCCATTTTCATGTTGCATTTGTCACCTGTGAGTTAACCAAAAGATGTTTTTGTTTCTGTTATCCCTAACATGTCGGAGTTGAGTTGGGAAATGGTTGAAGAACCAATTTGTCATGCCCGTGGTAGAAGAGCCAGGTTTTCAGGCTTGTGAGAAGCTCTCTCCAGATGAGAGAGTCTACTGGGAAGTGGTTTTCTCCCAAAGAGAGTCCATCACCAGCTACAGAGCTCTGAGAATAATTGGTTCAGCCTGTTTCCGAGACCCAGAGAGGGAGGTGAAGCACCGATGGAATGTGCTTGTGAAGGTGTATACTCCTGGGTGGAACATGCATGTGGGGAATGAGAGTCCATGAGTAGTGGGCGTAAGAATGCTCTTGGAGAGAATCCTTCCAGTTTCTCTGTGTAGCTTTCCTATAACCTCAGCCTAGTCTAGGATTCCCTTGCCCTGGGTGGAGCTTGGTCCTAGATCAGGGTTGACCCACTGCTGAGTGTGATGAGCAACGTGGTCTAAGGTTGGGAGGTTAGTGCAAGGTCTTCATGTAATTGGCAGAGTTATTACGGTTTCAAGATAAGTATTCATTATGTATTTTAGTTTCAATTAAGATGCATGTTTGTGATGCTAGTGAAATTATCATGTATTCCATTGCAATGAATGAATTATTGTTAATTCCATTAATTGTGTGCGTGTTTGCAGTAATTATGTGTTTACTTTGTGTTTAGTCATTTAACTTCATTTAAATGTATACTTTATGAGTGTTATTCCACATAGTAGCATTGCCCGGCTGTGGGGTTGATGGTTGGGGATGTTACAATATGGTATCAAATCCATAGTCTCCACATTGAGCCTGGATGGGCCGGATAAGTGGTTTTTGGACCCAAGGTTTCAAGAGGAAATTTTGTATGGAGGACTAATTGCAAACCTTAGAATGTTTTCTGAGTGTCAAGGGGGTTACTTGGGTGTGTTATGAAGCTCATGAGGAGTAGTGGTAGAATAAAACCATAGCTGGCATGGTATTTGACCAGAGAGAGAGAGAGAGAGATCTCAACACTTGGGGTGTTGGAGCCGCAGGATCTGTTAGAAGGAAGGGAAACCCTTTTTCAACCATCAAATCTGGAGAAGGGGCAGGAGGGTTATCTTGAAATCCTTTCTAGATTTGGCAATCGGGAGAAGCAAGGTACATTGAGGCACAAACTTCCGAAACCTAAAACTCTGAAGTCCCGAGGAGATCTACACCATAGATCAGAAGAAAGAGATTGAACGTTGGATCAAGTAAAAGAGCGAATCGTAAATTTGGAGTTCGGTAATCGGGAGAAGTTGGGTGCGCTAAGGCACGAACCTACGAAACCTGAAACTCTTATATTTTGAAAGGGATCTATGCCATAGATATGATAAAAAACATGACTATTAGATATCACAACAAATAGTAATTTCGGGAATTCGACCATTGAGAGAAGTGGGATGTGTTGATGCACAAACTCCCGATACCTAAAATTACGAAGTCCCGAAGAGATGAAGTAGTGGGTCATGCTGACGCCACTTAGATGGATGTGGAAACATCGGATGTGTGCCACGTGCCAGTGGGTTCCGAAGGAAAAGGTTGACGTAGTGGGGCTGGATGGCATCAACTGAGGTAACATGGACCTTCTTAAGCACACCACGTGTCACCACCATGGTTGGTGACAGTTGTGTTGTGGGCCTGAAAGCTAGAAAGGTTGAAAGTTCGAAAGTTGGGAGTTGCAGAGGGAAGTGATTGTTGGAGCCTCTAGGACCGAGATCCCGAAACCCCAAAACTCAAAACTCCAAAGTCCCGATTAGACAACCTTGAAGATATAGCACTTGGTCATGACCCATGGTCGCATGGGTTGGGGAATTGAGAGAAAAGGGATAAGGTCTGAGTTTCCTACAGGGCTGATTAGAGATCGAAAAATTTAGGAAAACTAAACGTTTTCTTAAATCATATTTTTTTATGAATGTTGAGGAATTGTTAAGGAATGATGTCTTGAAAAATTCTAGTTGTCTGCAGATTGTTTTTGTAGAATTTTAGCGAGTGCTAGAACCGATTAAAGTTGACACTGAGTGCAAAGAAATGGAGGAGATACATAATGCTTCCAGTTCAAAGAATGAAGCTAAAGGGATGGATGTTCATTTGGGAGTTGAAGGGTCGAACTCCAATGGGCATGGAGAAGAGATAGATAAGGAAGGGAAGATGATGAAAATCATTGAAAAACTGCAAAAAGGTGCCCAAAATCACTAAATAGATAGCAAAAATATCAAGAAAGCTCAGGATAAACAAGACGAATTCTGTTGATACTGAGAGAGGGGGTGAATCAGTATCATGTACAATTAAATTTTTTTTTTCAACTTATACTTAAACCATTCAATTATATCCAATGAGAAATGAACAATAGTATAAGAGTTGCACCAATACACCACAATACACCATGCACAATATATGAGAAATAATGAATAGTTTTTGTTCAAGGGAAGTAATGACTTCCAAAGGTAGCTACAGCTTCCAAATGTAAAGGGAGGGATAAACCTCCAAGAGGAAGATACAATCCT